>JAYJMH010052625.1:0-13349 GCA_036873815.1 Phacellophora camtschatica | reverse complement strand
AATAAAATTAAAATTTTATTAGCCTCATCAACATTAGGAGCAATGACCAGTGTATCGTATGGTGCTATATTGCCGTCTGGGGCATCGGTTGAAAATGGGTCTGTATCTGTTTCTGTAAATAATAATCAAATGACAGTGAATCAGTATACGGATAAGGCGATTATTGATTGGGATAGTTTTTCTATTGGTAAAGATGATTCGATTCACTTTGCACAGCCAAATACTACGTCTTCTGTTCTTAACAGGGTTGTAGGGAATGCCCGTTCTATTATTGCGGGAACGGTTACGGCGACGGGGCAAGTATTTTTGGTAAACCCGAACGGTATATTGTTTACAGATTCTGCAAAAGTAAATACGGGTGGTTTGGTTGCATCAACCCTTGATATTTCAAATCAGAATTTTTTAGATGGAAATCACACATTTACAAAAAACACAAATTCTGAAAGTAATGCAATTGAAAATAAAGGAACGATAGCTGTAGCTGATGGTGGAATAATCGCATTATTAGGTGGTGCAGTGAAAAATACAGGTACTGTTACCGCAACATTGGGCAAAGTTGGTTTTGGTGCAGGGGATAAGGTTGTTGTAACCTTTGGCAATAACGCACTGTTGACAGTGGAAGTGCCTAGTGCCAAATTATCGGAAATTTTGTATGCCGACGGCAAGGCGGCTGGTTATGCCGTAAAGAACTTGGGTGATGTCTCTGCCAATGGTGGATTGATAGAATTATCTGTTGCTGCAACAAAAAAAATCTTAAATAATTCTATTAATGTTGGTGGTACGATAACAGCACGCACGGCACAAAATGTGCAAGGTAAAATCGTATTAGGCGGTGGCTCTGTAACAATAGCTGGTACAGTAGATGCGTCTTCTGATTTTGGAAAAGCTGGTGATATTATTGTTGATACCAAAGCAAGAGATGGAGTTATTACATCTTTTACACAGGGTGGTAAAATATTGGCGACGGGGACAACTGGTGGTACTATTAAAGTGCGTTCAGCAATGTCTACAGAAATGGCAGATACATTATATGATGTATCTGGAACAAAAGCAGGTGGAAAAATTTCACATGTTAATGAGGTGAAATACACAAAAAAAACCAAAGACAAAAAAACAGGTGTTATCACTTCTGAAACAGCAGTTGATGGTAGAATCACGTCTTCGTCTATATATCGTGCAGATTCTGTAAATGGTACTGGTGGTCGTATAGATATATCGGCAGCAGGTGTTATGTCTATGTTTGGTACGCAAATATCCGTGAATGGTAAAACATTGGGTGGACTGATTC
The DNA here is from genome assembly GCA_036873815.1 of Phacellophora camtschatica. Lineage (NCBI taxonomy): Eukaryota > Metazoa > Cnidaria > Scyphozoa > Semaeostomeae > Ulmaridae > Phacellophora > Phacellophora camtschatica. The sequence goes on along the minus strand of JAYJMH010052625.1, from coordinate 12,061 downwards.
GCGTTGGAGGACAGTTCCAGGGTGGAGATGACAAATTATTTAAAAAATTAGAGGAAAATTTAAAAGAAACATACGTAAAACGTTGGGGAAAATTGGATGTGCTGGTTAGTGCAAAAACAACGCGTATGACAACAACAGTAAATATGTCGGCGAATGCATCTGCTGGTGATGGTGGTACTGTAGTAGCCTGGGCGGATGAAGAAATGTATCAATTAGGATCCATATCTACAACAGGCAGTATACGCGGTGGTTCTGTGGAAGTATCAGGTAAAAAAACTATCAAAGTATTGACGCTGGATAAGATTAATGTCGGCGGAAAAGTAGCGGGAAATATATTGCTGGATCCTACAAATATTATTATTGGTAAGGTATCTATTACAGAAGGTTATAAAAATACAAACATTCAAAAGTATTGGTCAATGACACAAGCTGGTAGTTCTACATTCGGTAGTACAGGGGCTAAAAGTAGTGTGCGGGAAGGCCACGGTTTAGGTGATAGTGATTCTTCTAATCTGTTTGGAATGTTTAATGGAATGTCCTTAAATAAAGAGGGCACCTTAATGGCTATTGGTAATCTGGATTACGACACCTTTAAAGGAAAGGTTTGGCTATTTGCGTTGGACAGAAAACAAGATTATGCTCCCACATTAAAACATATTTTTGCTGGTGAGGCTTCGGATGGCAGATATGGAAGTGCCATAAGTTTTACTTCTGATGGACGGTATTTGGCAGTGGGTGCAGTCTCAACTAGAGCCGGTGGTTCTAATGTGACTACCGATCCTAAAAGTGGTGCATTGTATATGTATAAAATAAAAGAAGATGGCTCTATTAATAGATTACTTGGTTCTGGCGCGGGAGTTGTTGGCACTGGTGTGGGGATTCCAATTTTGCAAGGCATGCCTGACAGTCAACTTGGATCTGCAATGAATTTTGCTGTAAAATATGATAAAAATGGTATAGCAACAGAATATACTATGGTGGTTGGTTATAGTACTTCTTCGGGGGTGTCTATCTGGAAAGGTGCTGATCCTTTGACTTGGACTTCAACAATAAACGATAATAGCACTGCATCAAATAACTCTGATGATTATATATCTGGTGGTACAGGGTATATGGGGACTTTTTCGACAAACGTAAATACAGCAAGTCTTTCAAAAACTACCAGAGGCTCAGGAAGTTCGAACACAGTGACGATTTCCGATTTTGATGATGAATTAGGTATCTATAAAATCATGTTTGCACCAAATTCTACTACTGTTGCTTTCACGACATGGAGTGGTGCTAGCTCTGCATCAATAGTAAAAAAACATACAATCGATGGTATGGGCTGGATTTATGGTGGTTGGTCCATGACCGATAATGGAGGACAGGTTGTGGGGCATACAGGGTTTACAGACGCTGATATAGTGTTTCTTGATATAAACTGGGCAACACTATCTAGTAAAAGCACACCCGCAGAAGCTGGAAAGACTGACGCATTAACAAAAAAGGCAGGCATAGTAGAGCAGACTGGGCATGGTATTAAACTCCCTCATAGGTATTCTGGTGCGACTTTATCTGGTGATGGTACCCTGATGCTATTGTCTTCTCACAACTCTGGTGGAGATGTTGGTGCGCTGAAATCAGGTACAGAAACAACTAGTTCAAGCTGGGCAGCTGGTGAGGTGCGGCTTGCTAAAACCCCGTGGCGTTCATCTCAAACGCGGAAAACCCCAACGCCCATTCAAAAAAAATGGGCTATGATACAAGGAGGTACTACCAGTAGTTTTTCTCGTAGTGCCTCCGCATCTGCAACGGTAGGTGAAACCTCTACAGGTGCAGACCACAGGTTAAAAGATACGAATGCACAAAATTTATTTGGCTCATTTAATGGGGTGTCCATGAATAAAGATGCGACTAAATTGCTAATCGGAAACGTTGATTATGATGGATTTAAAGGTGCCGCATGGTATTTCACTTTGGATAAAAACAACGGATACGCCCCCACGTTAAAGCATATATTTAAAAGTGAACATGCAGATGCCAGATTTGGAATAGCCACTACTTTTTCTTCAGACGGTAAATATATGGCTATTGGTGGGCGAACCTATGATTCTGGTACTGGGTCAAACCATGGTGGAGTTTGGATATATAAAATTGATAATAATGACAATATTAATACGTCTGTTGGCTCTGGTTCTGGTATTAGTGGTACGAATGTGGGAACGCCTGTATTAACTGGGCAGTCTTCAGGTAAACTAGGTACGGGCATTGATTTTGGAATAAAGTATAATGCTGATGGTACTGTATTGGAATATGCATTGGCTTCGGGAACGCTTAACGACGGAATTATGTTATGGTCAGGCTCTACCCCTACCAGTTTTACAAATACTGTAGGATATAAAGGGTCTTTTTCAACTGGGGACTTTAACCATGATAATATTGCAAATACTCCTAATCGTCCCAACACAACCGTTAAAAATTCTTATCAAAATGGTTCCTCTAACGTTTTAATGCTGTCTGATTGGGATATGCGTTTGGGTATGACGTCCTATAAGATGGGATATGCACCAAATGTTACAAATAAAATTCGTTTGGCGACATGGGATGGCAATTCCGTTGTTACCGTATTACATACAATTGATGTGAAAGGAGGATTTGATGGTGGTTGGTCCATGACCGATGATGGTAGAAAAATTGCTGGTAATGCCGACAGGGGTGCCAGATTTTATTCGGTTGATTGGTCGTTAAAAGGTGATAAAATGACTTTTTCCAAAGGGGATTCTGGTATTGCCCTTGGTGGAAAATATGGAGGGGTGTTTTTAGCTGGTGATGGCGAACATATGATTGTTTCAGGGGGGGCAGGTACCGGTAGACGTGGTACAAATCCTTACTTTGGTACGGAGGCATGGCGTGCTGGTGAATTGGTAATGGCTACAACAACGGGTGTGTTTGCTTCGTATTATTATATGGGAAATACTGCCAAAGCCAATCAGATGCATAAACAATGGATGCTAAGCAACTCTAATGTGGCTTCAGGCGGCGGGAACGGTGTATCTATGAACCATTCTGGAAATATTTACGCCATTGCTAACTCTAATATAGATGGTTCTTGGGGCGGGGAAGTTCAGCTGTACAAGGTTGACTATGGCGTGCCTACTTTAAAGCATACTATTACAACATCCGGAATAGGAACAGGCAAACAGTTTGGATCCGCTGTAGCGGTATCGTCCGATGGTAGATATTTAGCAGTTGCATCGCTGACTAAGGATAGTGTTTGGATTTATAAATTACATGAAAAAGATTTACGCCCTATTGCTGGTTCAAAAAACCACATAAACCCTAGTGCAACCACCTCAGGGGCAGGTACTAAAACTCTTACCACAGGTGCCTGGGGGGCATATTCTTTAGATTGGGGCATTAAATATAATGCATCTGCTACAGCAGATAAATATAATTTGATGGTGGGGGCTTACCAAACGTCTCAAATTAAACTTTTTGGCGGTACTACCCCTGAAAATTTTACGAATTCGTCGTTAATACGTACAATGGGGGTAGCTGGGGGACGAACGGTTGCCATATCCGATACGACAGGTTCATATTTGTACCGTTTAATGTATTCACCTGATGGAACTTCAATAAGATTGGCAACTTGGGACGGTACAAATACGGAGCCTGTTTTACGGTATACCATTAATGGTATGACCAATATAAACGGTGGGTGGTCCATGACTGATGAGGGTACTAAAATTGCAGGTCATAATAATTTAGATGTGGAATTTTTTGAAATTAAAGAGGCTTTGTGGACGTCTGGCACTGCTGTAACAAGGAATATTACTGCCTTAACACGCAATATAGCTGTTGATCATTTGACACGTTTATCAGATATGAATGCACAAATTGCCACATCTACGATAAATACTGCCCCTAATCCTGTGATTGCAAATTCTGGTGGTGTGTATTTATCAGGGGACGGCATACAAATGATGTTTGTAACGGGTCAAGGATCTGGTGCAGTGATAAATGGAATGCCTATTGTACAAGGTGTGCATTTGTTAAGTTCTCCGTGGTCCAAACAAAAAAAGAATATCATAACAGATGGCAATAGTTTGACAGACTATATCAGTGCAGAGGTTTTGGTAAAAGCGTTGCAATCATCGAATGTAACATTAGTTGCATCTAATAATATTAAAATTGATGAAAAAATTGTCAATAGGCAATGGTATCCAGGTAATGTGCAACATCAATGGTCATTGAATCAAGGTGCAGCCAATTCTTTTGGAACTGGCACTTCTGCAACCGCAGGTAATAGTGCGATTTCAAGCAACAGGTTAGGATTAGGGGATAGCGAAAGTCAAAGTTTATTAGGCACATTTAATGGAGTGACCATGAATAAAGATGCGACTAAATTGCTAATCGGAAACGTTGATTATGATGGATTTAAAGGTGCCGCATGGTATTTCACTTTGGATAAAAACAACGGATACGCCCCCACGTTAAAGCATATATTTAAAAGTGAACATGCAGATGCCAGATTTGGAATAGCCACTACTTTTTCTTCAGACGGTAAATATATGGCTATTGGTGGGCGAACCTATGATTCTGGTACTGGGTCAAACCATGGTGGAGTTTGGATATATAAAATTGATAATAATGACAATATTAATACGTCTGTTGGCTCTGGTTCTGGTATTAGTGGTACGAATACGGGAACGCCTGTATTCGTTGGTCGCGATGGAGATTTTCTAGGTGGCGCCCTTGATTTTGGAACAAAGTATAATGCGGCTGGTACAAGTGCAGTACAGTACACTTTTGCAGTAGGAACTCAAGGACGTGGAATATTGCTTTGGCAGGGCACTATACCAACTGCCTTTACTGCGACAGCTTCTGGGACTTTCATCAATGGGGGGAGTGGATTTAAGGGGAGCTTTAATTCTGATAAAACTAGCACTGCAGATACAGCAGTAACCAATACTGTATCTACAGGTCGTTCAGAGATTTTATCCTTGTCAGATTATGATTATGCTGATAAGAATTTTAAATTGATATATTCTTATACAATTTATGCGACTGCAGTCAGATATAGTCTTTTGAATGAAACACTAACCCAAATTTCAGTAAAACACACAAAAGGTGGTTATGCTAATTTTTATGGTGGATGGACTATAACCGACGATGGTCAAAAAGTATCAGGACGAAATTCCAACTTGGCGGTGTTTTATGAAATGGATTGGTCAGAAAAGGGATCAAATATTATTGATGATAAAGGACATGCTAATATAACAAACGTATCTACATATGGTGGTCTTGCATTGTCAGGTGACGGATCTATATTGATCATGGGTAATGGTTCCATTGAATTGTATCACTCCCCTTGGGATTTTACAAAAGGTAATAAACTTACATTGCACGCAGGGAACTCTATTGATGTTAATAAAACCATTGATATTATTGGCGATCTGGAACTAAAGACACGTGTTACAAGTGGTACGAACAGCGGTATTGAAGGTATGAACGACCGTTATAACGACCGTTATGACTGGGGTGAAGGTGTTATCAGAGGAATTGCACAAATAAAGGTAGGCTATTCTTCTCTAACGGCGAATTTAATAGGAGCGACCGAACTGACGGCGACCATGAGTCGGGGTACAACAGTATTTACAACAGATGCCACCAAAATAGAACCATTCCATTTAACAGGCAAAACAGAAATTATAGGCACTGGATCATCCTTGGAATTAGGTGATATTTTAACTGCTTCTGGGTATTTAAAAACCAATGCAAATAAAATAGGAAATATTAATGTAGTTAGAACAGCTACTTTTAATATTATCGGTATAGGGAATAAAGAAATTGGTAATATTACTGGCGATGCAAACGTAAAGGAATTAGTAATTGTGACTAAAGGGTCGCCTTTATTAACAATTAACGATATTAATGGTGTAAATACAGGAACAAAACTTTCTATATCTCATACAGGTAGTGTTATACTGGGGACAGATATAACTGGCTTGACAGCTACTGGTGAATCAGGTGAGGACTTAAGAGGTTCTACAGGTGGTGATGCGGATTATAGTCTCGTAGGTAGACTTGGAACCAGTGGAACTGGTTGGGCGACAGGATCTATTATTGAGGGGGTGATTTTAAAAATAACGGATGCAAAAAAATTATCTTGGGGTGGAAATGTCACTTGGGCTAAAATCAATACTTTCTTTTCAAATATAAACAAAACCAAATGGAGGATTAAAGTCACTACTACTAGTCCTTTAACCATTTCTGGAAATATGCCATCACAATTAACCAGTACTGGTACTGCTAATATTCAGGAAATATTTTTCTTTACACAAAAGAATCTAAGATTTTCGGGTGTTACTAATATCACAAGAAATTTTGGATTGGAAATCTCTGGAATAAATCCAGCAGCGAAAGCTGAAATACAATTCACTCAAGCTATTACAGGTACACTAAAATATTTAAGAGCAGAAGACAACATAAAATCGTTTATGGTTGGTACTGCCTACGTAACTCAAAATATGGAGGCAGAAATAGTAACTATTAAAGCCGTAGGTGGAAATATACGTTTGGGCAATGTAATAATGAAATCAAACAATAAATTGTTTCTTAAAACCAATAAAAGTATGGTCGTTGGTAGCCTAAATAAAATGCCAATTGCCTTAACTGCGACAGAGGGAGTGACAGCCTATCCAGGTACCTCAGATATGAAATATTATCAAATGGGTTCAGGTAGATTGGTATGGTATTCAACAAAATCTTCAGGCAATTATGGTAATATTATTCTGGATAGGCATACAGAAATACGAGGGTCGTTAACGGAAGTAGGTAATATTTCTATTCGAAATCAAATAGGTGCAAATGGTGTTTCTTTGACTGTAAAAGACGTATCAGGTACAGTAATATTAAATAAAGTAGGACATGTATATTTGGGGAGTACACGTGCAGTAACCATAACGGGTGTGGCAGCAGGCAATGGTTATATAATTGGGAATGTGTACGGTACAGGTCTTCTAAACACGAATGCTAGTCAAATTGGCAATGTCAATATTTCGGGAACAGGGGAAGCATTTATTAAAGCTACGCATACTTCTGGCGTAATAATTGGAAATATAACGGGTATCAGTTCTCTATCTGGAAAAGAGCAAGATTTTTCTGTGCAAGCGAATACAAATATTGATGGTACGGGTACTTCAACAAATGTGACTCTGGGAACTGCAGATGGCATTATCAAAAAAATAATAGGGTCTTCATTAACTGTAAAGGCAGGAAATGCGTTTAATGCTAAAATCTATCAATATTACAAAAACTTTACAGATGGTGATGTTGCTGCAAAAATAGAAGAAATTACTGTTATAACATCTGATATAGATACCACTAAACAAGCAGATGGTAGTACTGATGAAACAGATACAGTGCTTGACTTGCACCATAATACAAAGATTATTGGTACAGGGGCAAGCTTGACCATTGGTGATGTGAATAAAATTGGTACGGGGGCTAATAAATATAAATTCTCCGCATATGCAAATACTGCCAGTGCAACACCAGAGGTAAAAGCAACTGCCACAGCCTTAACACTTGGCGCTCTTGATGGAGCTGCAACCAAATTAGTAGGGAAAAGTCTAACCATAAATGCAGGGGCTACGGATTTAACGGACACAGTATCAGATACTAAGCTACAAAAATTTTATAATAAGTACGCAGGGACTTCTGGGAGTTTAATCTTTACAGCAGGCAACCCTATAACCTTAATCACAAAAGATGTCAAGCTGGGCAATCTAAATATTACCCATTCTACGATTATCAAAGGTACGCATTCCAGTGGTTTAGAAATTGGTAATGTAACGGGTATCAGTTCAACTAAAACATTTACAGCTGATGCAAAAAGGTCTGTTGCAGATGGAGGGGCTACTACAGCCTTAAAAATTGGTAAATTGAGCGGTACAGTTATTGATTTTAGTAATCTTTCAGATAAAAAATACTATGCCACGTTGAAAGGATCAAGTGTAACAGCACAAGGAACGATTACCGATGCAAACCATTATCAAAATGGTATAGGGGATCTGACTATTATTACAAGTGAATATAAAATGGAAAACGGTTCTAATGTTTTATATGACATTGCTCTAAAGCGTAGTACAACTATTAAAGGTACGCATATAAAAGGATTAGAAATCGGCAATGTAACGGGTATTAAAAAAGCTACAACCAATCCAACAGTTGCAGCAGCAGTAACATTCTCCGCATATGCAAATACTGCCAGTGCAACACCAGAGGTAAAAACAACTGCCACAGCCTTAACACTTGGCGTTCTTGATGGGGCTGCAACCAAATTAGTAGGGACAAGTCTAACCATAAAGGCAGGGGCTACGGATTTAACAGACACAGTATCAGATACTAAACTACAAAATTTTTATAATAAGTACGCAGGGACTTCTGGGAGTTTAATCTTTACAGCAGGCAATACAATAAACTTAATTACAGAAGATAATAAACTTGGGTCGTTGAATATTACCCATTCTACGATTATCAAAGGTACGCATTCCAGTGGTTTAGAAATTGGTAATGTAACTGGTATTAAAAAAGCTACAACCAGTCCAACAGCTGTTGCTGTAGAATTCTCTGTAAAAGCTAATACTAAGTATGATGGTACTGGCTTGTCTACAGAGCTAATACTTGGCACACTTAATGATAAAGCAACAATTTTGGAAGGATATAGCTTAACAATCAAAGCAGGAACAACGGATTTAAGTGGTGCCGCATTACAAAGTTTTTACGATAAGTATGCTAGTGGAAATATTTTAACGGTAATGGCAGGTACAGGGATTACTATAAAGACTGAAAGCCAGAGGCTTGGTGGTTTTGATGCTGCGGGGACTCTGAATATTACACAATCTACTACTATAAAAGGTACAAACATTAATGGTTTAGAAATCGGTAATGTCACTGGTATTAATAGTAGTAACGAATTCTCTGTACAAGCTAATACTAAATATGATGCTACTGGCACGGCCACAGAGCTAACACTTGGGACGCTTAATAGTAAAGCAACAATTTTAAAGGGAGATAGTCTGACGGTAAATGCAGGAAATACGGATTTAAGTGGTGCATTATTACAAAGTTTTTACGACAAGTATGCTAGTGGAAGAATTTTAATAGCGGCGGCAGGTAAAGGTATTACGATAAATACTGAAAGTCAGACGCTTGGTGGGTTTGATACTGCGGGAACTCTGAATATTAAACATCATACTACTATTAATGGTAAGCACAGTAATGGTTTAAAGCTTGGTAATGTCTCTCGTATTACTGCTACAAAAACGCTTACGGTTAATGTGAATACTGAGGGTGGTAGCAACATTAGCAAGGATAAAAAATTAACTATTGGGGTATTGGCAGGTACAGCATCAGAAGCACTTATTTCTGGTAATACGTATTATGTTACCTTAAATGGATCAGAGGTTATTGTCAATTTAGGTGCTAAGACTAATATCAATGATTATCAAAATGGTCGTGGGAAATTAACGCTTACTACTACAAGTGCGATGATTGGTAATATTACATTAAAACGGGACACAGTGTTAAATATAGTTGAGAATTTGACACAAGCAAGTTTAGGAAGCATTAAAACTGCAGCAGGGGCAAGTGTAGGAGAATTTATTTTATATGCAGGAAATGTGAGAGCATTAACTATAGCAAATATAAATGATATTGCGCTCTCTACAAAAGTGATAATTAATTATGGTGATGAGATTACCTTTACAAATAATGTTACTGGTGTTGCTGGTACAATCAATGGCTCTAAAGATGATTATACTTTATCCAGATGGAAGACAGGATCTGCTATAGAAAGCTTTGGATATGAAATTACAGGGAGTACAGTCAGCTGGAATGACATAAAAGCATTTTTTGAAACAAAAAGTAAAACAAAATGGCGAATAAAATACACAGGTAGAGGTGCCTCTATAACAGATATTCGTATTACTGGAAATATGCCATCAACCTTTACTCCAAAAAATGGACTGTCAGGGACTGCTATAACCAAAATAGAGGTAAGAAGTACGAGAAACATCACATTTACAGGCAGTAATCTATTAACGAAAAAATTTGCATTTAGTGTTACGGGTAATACATCGAATCTTATAAGAGTAACCTTTGATAGGGCAATATCTGGTATGGGTGCATTGATTGCAAAAACAAATATTAAATCGTTTACAGTAGGAACAATATTAGCACCTTTAAATATCACAGCTGAAAGTATTGATATTCAGACAATAGATAGTGGCAATATTGACATCGGTGATATAACGGCTACAGGCAATATTACATTGAAATCTGGCACGACAACACTCAATACTGGTTATATTAAAACAGGGAATATTACAGGGGCAGCGGCAAGTAATGTTACTATAGAATCTCTGGGAAGTGGCGTGATAACCATTAGTGATATAAAAAATATTTCCACGGGTATTATAAGTATTAGTGCTGGTACAGGAGCATTAACTCTTGGTGCTCTGAGCAAGATTGCAATAAAAGTAACAGGATCTACGGTAACAGCTAAAGGCAATATTATAAATTTCAATTGGTACCAAGCAGGGACAGGGGATTTAGCGATTGAAACAACCTCTAATAAAATAAGCAAAACCGAAACGTTGAAACTTAAACGTAATACTATCATTAGAGGTGTTCATACAAGCGGTCTAGAAATTGGTAATGTAACGGGTATTACAGGAAAGGTGTTTACTGTAAATGTAACGTCTGGGGATTTGTCTATCGGTGAAATTGATGGAAGTTCAACATTAACAGCCTCTAAAGTGATAGCAAAAACAAGTAAAGGTAATATGCAAGATTATCAAGATGGAAACGGAGAATTAGAATTTAATGCAACAGGGACAAGTATAGATGGGTTTACCCTAAAACGTGCAACAAAAATTAATATTATGGCAACTAATCAGAATGTAGTAATGGGAAATATTAAGGGTTCAGCATCTGCTCTAACCATTAATGCCGCATTAGCAAAGGAATTGATTGTACGTGGTATTTCGCAATTAAAAAGAACAACAAAGGTAAAAATTGATTATGTTAATGCAATTACGATTGATGATGCAAGCAACATTCAAGCAGGGCTAGTCATTAAAAATTCAACTGAAAATTATGATATTACTGCCGCGTGGAGTGGAGGATTTATTTTGAAAAGTTTAGGCTTTGATCTTTCAACAATGGCAAATGCTAGAAATCAATATACTATTAGCTGGGAAGATATTCGCAGTAAATTTATCGCAACTAAAAATTCAATTTGGCAACTAAAATATACAGGTCTTAAAGACTTTACAATTACAGGAACAATGCCATCTAGTATTACAAGGGATAATAATAATCTTATATCGTGGATTAAAATAACATCTAATAGAAATATAACTTTTACTAGTGACAATTCACTGACATCACAAGTAAATCTTGAAATAGAAGGGGTAAAAGAAAGAAGTATAAGTGCAACGTTCACCCAATCCATATCTGGACTAAAAAGCCTAACCGTAAATAAGTTCATATCCAATTTAAAATTTGGTAATATCAATGCAGAAACTGTAAATCTAAAAACTGTTGCTAATGGGAATATATCAGTGGGTAATATGACAGGTCTAAAGGCGGGGGCAGTATTGCAAGCACACGGTACAGGCACTGTCAATTTAGGAACTATGAATATAAAAGCGACAGAACTAACAGGAGCAATGGTAACGGCAAATGCGGATAATACAGATATAAGCTATTATGATACAGGTAAGGGAGTATTAGTCTTAAATACTACGCTGTCAAATTTAAATGGATTAAATATAAGAAGGAAAACTATACTTCAAAAAACAAATGGAAAACTAAGTCTTGGTAATATAACAGGTGCTGATAAGTTATCTGTAACCGCGAATGACGGGTTGACAGTTGGCACAGTGGATAAATACGGTGGAGAATTTAATGCTACGGCAGGCGTAACTGCAGATGCAGAGTATTCCGATATAGGGTATTATCAATTAGGAATAGGGCGCTTGATATTCAACACAAAGGCGAAAAGCCTAAA
>JAYJMH010052614.1:0-13352 GCA_036873815.1 Phacellophora camtschatica | reverse complement strand
GACCTACTCAAACAATACAAACCTTAAAAAGTTTAGTTAGGCACTTGCTTAGATGGTTAGGCTATTTTCCCCGTCTAGGTCTCAATTGTCCTTTTATCTTGAAAATGGCTTCACCACAACTTCAATTGCAAAAATGCTTCGCGTTAGTGAAAGTACAATAAAACATCGATTTAAAGAGCTTCAACTCTCTATAAAGGACACATGTTCATTATCTGCCGCCCCGACACAGGAACACTGAACAAAAGGAACGAACTTGCCGACATAGGAACAAAGCCCTATTGTGCAATACATGACTTTACACTTTATTCAACACCTTATTTTTATAAACATCTTTGTAATAGGAATTTTGTTCATTGACATCAACATCTCCTGAAGAGTGAGTCTATCACGAAACAGGCTTGTAGAGATGAATATAGTTGTTTGATTTTTTGTATTCTATGTATAGCTAGGTATAAAGGATCGAATAAAAGTAAGGTATCAAACAAACCTTTGAGTTTCTTTTAACTTCGAACCAACTTCTAGACTTCCTTGATTGCGTTTCTGTTAGATTTGAAATCCTTTGTATAATGAACTGCTTTTAAACCCTGTCATCTGGCCGCAGATTTCTACTTTGGGCCGCAGATTTCTACTTTTTAGCCGCAGATTCTCTAAACAATAAGACAGTATTTTCTTAAATACCTGCTTTATACACATAGACAATAAAAAAATCAAAAATGAAGTAAATGCTCACTTTATTATTTACATTTACAAGTTAAACCGCTTTTTCCAGCACGGGGGTTCACAAAACGTAATAGTTTACACTAAGGTTTTGCACATAATTCAACTTTTCCCGGAGAAATAAAAAGCTTCAAAATTAAAACAAAATCTTTAAATTATAGTGCACATATCGCAAATAGTAAGCTTTTTCTTTATTTTGGTTGAGAACAATTATTTCCAGCAAAGGGTTGACGAAACATAAGTTTTGAGTAATATGGGCGTACGGTTTTGGAAATAATTCGACTTTCCCCGAACAAATGGAAAGTTGCAAAAATGAAGAATATCGTTAAAAGGTAGTACACATATCATAGATAGTGAGCATTGACCTTAGTTTCGTTTGAAAACCGCGATTTCCATCACGAGGGCTCACAAATCAAAATAGTTTCTGCTACGGGCCTGAGGTTTTGCACATAAATCGACTTTTCCCGTAAAAATGGAAAGTTGCGAATATGAAAAACAATCGAAAAAGAGATAGTACAGATATCATATATAGTGAGCATTTACTTTATTTTTGCTCACACGTAAGCACTGCCCCAACCCCCCCCTCATCCTAATATATCGAACGTATATTCAAATTCAAATTACACTATCATGATAGTAGATTCAAGAATATATATTATTTAGCACATAATGATATTAATAAACTGCTTTAGAGTTCATCAAATAATTAACTGAAGCTGACTAATAGCTCATGCTAAATAGAAGCTAGCTAATTCTATAAATTGCTGCTTTATATAAACCAGTTTTGCCCTAAACATTCCCCTAAAAGAAACTTTTAATTGCTCTCCAGATAAAGATAAGTGAAAACCTATGAAATTATATATAAAATTTACATCTGCTATTTTTACTGCCCGTTATCTCAAACAATCGAAATTCTATCCCTCCTCGTTAGGTTTCTTTCTCGATATAATCATGATGTAATACTGCCTGCTATCTCCAATCAGCAGTGTCACCAACCCTAAAAACTGGGCGGAAAATTATAGAGGGGGTTTGGGGGCTACCCCTAGGAAAATTTCGTTTAATCACGCCCGTAGACTCTTGGAAAAGGCTGGAAACGGCCTTTCGGCAATTTAATATGTCATGAAGTTTATGAAAATCAACGATCTCAAGTAGTATGTTAACAACTGTTTAAAGTCTAAGCATTTCAAAATCGAATAAACAAAAAGTAAATTTTATCAGGGCGTACATATATCTAAGACGGATGGAAAAATAACGTGAAACTTGTTAAAAATTAATAAAGAAATTGTTCCAAAAGAAATTAAAATTTTTTCAGCCTATTTTGAGAAATTATAAAATCGAAATTGTGAGCATTTACAAGTTGTACATAAAATTGATCAAGCCTCCACCGTGCTCCATCTGAAATAGCCAAAGACTTTTCTAACTTTTTAGATTAAGTAAGGGCACTTATTAAAAAGAGCACTCTTGTTAATTTTTTCAACATTGAAAAAGGCACTTTCTGGTAACACTTTTTTCAAAATTGTAACAATGCGATTTTTTTATATCAATCTTCAAGAAAAAGGGCCCTTTGATCTATTTTTTCGGGGCTAATAGTGGCGATTCAAAAAAAATTCGTGATTATAGAAGGGCGCATTTCAATTCTATTGGATTAAAAAAAAGGCACTTTTCAATTTTTCACGTGAAAAATGGGTGCCTTTTTCATTTTGAGGGGGCTTTTCCCATGTTTGCAAAAAAGTGGGGAGGGGCAGGTGCCCCTAGTGCTCCCCAGTTCCTATGTCTTTGCTAGCATATAATATGCTGAATTGATAAATTTCTACCCATAGGCTTTCTCAACAAGAAATCGAATCTTGCAGTCCGTTTCTTTTCTGACGTCTACAGCCAGAACTGTGTAATTAGGGGCAATGCAAAATGTATTTAACAATGGGGCAGGCACTTTTTATGGTATTGAAAGACGAAGAAACTATACTTTCCGGGTCAAATCTCAACGGGACATTGACCTTTTTTTTTTGGTTGATTTAACAAAGAACTTGGAATTCAGGTACATTGAAATATCCTAAAAAATATATGTTCTAACTTTTAGGGTAATTAATACAAATATCTACGGTAGGAAACTTTACAAAATATATCAAAATCTTGGTAAATCAAGTCAGTCGTTTTGTGTCACGGGAAGTTTGGCTTATGTTTTTGCAGTGCTTATGTATTTAGCATACACATATGTTTTTAAAAACATTGTTGATGGGCACTAAGCACTAAGCATTTTATGATAATGGATAGCATGGCGTTTATGTTTAAATATTTTTGTTTGGCATGCAACGGTCATGTGGTAAATTAAATGCTGCTTTGTCCTTTAATTTGCAAGTAGTTTTTGAACATAATTTTAACTTTAAAAACGGAAAGCTGCTGTTTATCCACAATGAAGTTAGGTTTCCCACGGTGATTTTGCTTCTGTTACTGCCCTCTCTGAAAAAGGGCAGAGAGCGAAAACGTTAAAGGGGCTCGGAGTACATACCCCCAGAAAAGTTGCTGAAAGCAGATCTAAAATCCGCAAACAACGTGAATACTTTTAAACATAGAATCAAAAATTGTTTCATGTAAAACGTACAAAAAAAAACAAGACAGTGTTTCTATCTACAATATCCATTACAAACGATATATCTATACTTTATCATGGTCTTTAATGCACTTAGTATTATTATTGTATTTTTATTTTTATTGCTGACGACATAACTCTAAGGGGACCATTATGGAATCACTTTAATTTAGGGGTGTGTGTTTTTAAATTTGTTTTTATGTATTTATTTCTATTCACTTAATTCTAATTACTTTACAAATTGTGTAAAATTTTATCCTTTTATTTAAATTTTAAATTGTAATTTTAATCAATGGCAAATAAAACTAACTAACTAACTAACTAACTAACTAACTAAAATATCTAAAATAAATCTTCTACTTCAATACAGAGAAGTTGAAGAGCATTTTCTGCTTTCCTGTTTCTAACAAAGCATATATTTGTCGAGTAAATGTTTTAAACGCAACGACGATGGGCCTAAATGGGCAAATATTTCATTGTCAAGCAATTGTAACCAGGTAGCTTAGTACCTTAACTATTGAACAAGAAAGCAAAAGAGAGGAAAGAAAGGCAACGCAAACGAAATCTCCTCGCTGACCCCTTCCTTTTGTTTGTTTGAGTGGTAAGTCAAGAATAGAATTGGAGGAAGAAAAGCCAATTTGTCAATGCACGTGATTGCTTTGTCTTAAAATACGATACCTTTCACAAAATTACGACAGGTAAAGAATGGAATAAATCTGAGACATTGCAGGGCGCGGCAGGGCGTTTAATATCTTAATCCAAATGAGCTGAACGACAATGCGCCCTCATTGAACATTTTCTTGTTGAACAATAGAGAAACAGGTGGGGAGAAGCGAGTTTGTTCAAACGGGAATTGACTGTGCCCTCCATTGTTGCTTTGAAATAATTATATCTGCATGTGAGGTTTTTGATAACGCTGTTCGTTATGAACTAGGTTACTGCATCCAGCTAATGGGCCATTCATTAGGTACGTGCACACTAAGGGATGAAGGGGAGAGCCAAACCAAAAGATTACATCCATTCTTATTGTCAGCTTTCTCTCTCGTTCTTTTGTATACTAGAGGCTGAGGGCCAGAAAATATTCAAATTAGTGCGCCCGAAGTTTTTGTTATGGATGCCCGAAGTTTTTGAAAAATGGAAGCCAGTTAATTTTTATGCTCTTTGAGTTTTCGTGAATTGTTTGTTGATTTTAACATTAATCGGTCCCTGAAAATTTGGGGTCGCTTTTTATATGGTTAGCTAGTTGAACCAAGCGAGATTTTTGGGATTTTGTTTCCTTTGATTGAAACCCCGCAAAGGGATATCCTAGGTGAAAATTCCCACTAGAATATTTAACTGCTACCTGAATTTGAACTGCGACCTGAATTTGGCAAGCAGGGGGGCAGTAGAGGGGACATGGTGGGCAAATGCCCACCCTGTGGAAATGTTCTGAAAAAATTTATTGTTAGGAAATTTGTGCAACAACTTTCAGTAAAGTGGAGACGAGATATGATTTGGATTCAGGTGGATTCAAAGAAGACTACAGCTCTTTCATTTTGAATTATCCAAACCCAAAAGAAACAGGAATATCAGATAAGTCTGGGAAGCTTCGCTATGGAGGGAATCCAGACATCTCCAGATTTTTTGTCAGCTTTTCAGTTAATTTCATGATTCAATCTTTCCAAGGATAATTCAATGTCCTTATACCTATACCAATAGCGTCTACCAATAAGTTGCGAGTGCATACTCACGGTTACAGTTTGTAAAGTATGGTTTGAGACCAACAAGGGGCAAAAGTTTTTTTTTAATTAGGAATTTATACCAAACGAGTTCCCAAAGCAAAGCGTGTTTGTTATCCTTGTATATACTATATGTACAACTTGACAGCCTGTCCAAATAATACACACTTTCAACATAAATGTTTGGCTAAATATGGGAAGGACAGCCGAAATATAGATACCTTAATTTTAAATTGTTACATTGCTCGCCAATCCTATGTTTAAAACCATCAACATCAGGGCCAAAAAGAGACACAGGCAATCCAGCCACCATAATTTTCAAGATTTTCCGGGGGAGTATGCCCCCGGACCCTCTCAAGTGGGTGCGCCTATGGCTTACATATGTTGGTCTTTAACGTATGCTCGTTTTATAGTGTCTGAAAAACTTTTGTCGGAATATTCTGATTTTTTGCCCACCATAAAATATAGGTCCTACTGTGCCCATGTTGGCAAAACTCACAAGGGTCTAACCGAAATTCCCTCGTAAAGGATTGCTGTTCTGTTCTTTGTCATAGTTTTGTTACAAAGTATGTTTGTAAATATGTAAAAATTTGTAATAAAATAAATAAATTAACTAAAATAAACTAATTGCATAGCCATACTTGGAGTTTTAACTTTGTACCTGCTTGAAAACAAAACTTTTGTATTGCTGTTATTATTATCTCAGCAATGGTAAGACAACGGTTAAGCCATTGAGGTCTTTTTTAATAGGGTCTCGAGATATTCAAGGCATTCTCAGGCGATGAGAACGCTGTTTAAATCAGTCATTCTGGCCATAGTCAAAAGAGAAGTTCTCTTTTGACTATGTTCTGGCCTAAAGGTGTAAATCAATCATTCTGACCTATCTGGAAATATAGTTTTAAAGTAAAAAATAAGCCACGACAGTCAATCTAGCGACCAGTAATTTGAACGTTTTCCGGGGGAGCATGCCCCTGGACACCCTAGTGAGTTGCGCCTTGGAAGCACGGGAACGTTTCATAAACCCTTGATTGATGGTGCGCAAAAAATGGTTTTGCCAACCCTGAAATAAAAACCACTCGATGGACTCGTGATCCTTGCCAGTGAGATTTATTACAGTATTGACCCTGAAGGAAATGGTAATCAGAAAACTGCCAAAGACAAGGTGTCCAATGCCCCCATTTTATGATGATTTCAGAAAGTTTAAATGCGTAGTAAATGAACTTTAGGGAGCTTTGTTATGTATTTTGTAAACTATAATACATGTAAATCTACTAATATTTAATACAGTTAGTCGGTCCAAACATTTTGGGACCTAAAAGTCACCCCCAAGCTTTTTTTACACCCCCAAGTAACATTTTAATGTGCGCCCATGAGCTTTGGATATCTTCAAAACTGCTATCTCGAACAAATTACAAATTTCCATTTTCGTCGAACGTTCAAGATGGTGGGGTTCAACTAGGCTTATTGCCCGAGTAGCCTCGATTCGCTCTGATCTATGAGGGTGGTGGTGTGCGATAATGGTGGGTCTGAAGTAATCAGACTAGGGTTCAACTGTACACTTGAAAAGATCTGAATGGTGAAAATGTGCTTAAACTTGATCTACTCTAGATTTTTATTTTTTGCATGATTGGCTGTAAAAATAAAAAAGTAATGGTTTATTTTTATATTTTTTGAATCTAAAAATACAAAAACTCCTACCCTTTTTCCTCTAAGAAACCTACCCTGGTGCCAGAGCCTCCAAAAAGAATTTGTTTTTCTTTTTTAATTTAATTTAAATCTTTTTTCTTTTCGAGGCTCTGGTACCAGGGTACAAGAAACCAGTCTGTACACTGGCATCATGATGGCTGAAATCTAAGAAATCTTCAATACTCATTAAAAAAAACTAAGAAACCTCTAAAGTTTTAATTGCCTTTGCATCAAGTAAATTTTCTTTTTATTCATAGCTAGAAATAAAGTGAAATTTACTTTACATTGTCGAATAGGGACACACTTATACACCACGGGTACATGAACACAGGGAAGAATAACAGCTCACCTTTCTTAATGCCCATGGCTTCTTATTAAAAAAAACCTGTATGTAGAGTTAAGTCATTCAAATTATTTCGACTGAGTTTAAAAGGTATTGTACATACACGGACCAAATCAATGCAATGAAAAAATACGAATCGATTTTACTAAAGTCCATCCTCTTTGATATTTGTCACTCCCTGAAGCAAATGTTTTAATTAGAGTACTTAAAATTTATAATTAATCAACAGAAGCAATCAAATTGTTTATCTGCTACAAATGTCTTGATTCACTGGCCGTTACATTAAGAAAATTATTTTGATAAAAATTCGGATACAAGAACAGCTGACAAATTAGCTCCACCTTGTGTATATCTACTTATTGACATCGTTGACGTCTTAGTGATTAATGCTACTTGAAAGTATGATGCTATTAATGAATTTGTGCCCAACACTAATCATGCACATGTTTCACTCCCCAAGCCTCTGTGCTCCTTCGCACCATGATTATGCATACAAAAGCCGCTTTATGCTTTCTACAGAGATGAAATGGGGGGGGGGGGGGGATTCTGTTAGGGCGACCAAGCCGCCTATTTTTATGATTTCGATATACTTTCTACATCCAATTTTAAGGAAACCTAAATTTTAGACCCAGTTTTAAGGAGTTTTAGCCAAAATTAGACCCAGTTGTAGAGCATATTTGAAGCAAAGCCTACCCAGGAGGCACATACTTGTCAGCATATATTACCGAGGGAGGGGGAAGACAGCTCAAGAATTTAGGGGGCATCCATGAAGTGTGTACGCAGTAATTTGGCAATTTTTGACCTACCTCCCCTCTTGTACGCATAAGAGTAATAGAAATATTGCTGATCAGAACAATGAAAGTATGCTTTTGGATTTTACTTTAGGTCTTGATACCAAGTGGTTCTTATTGTATGAATTTGTGACAAGTGCCTCCACGTTGGGAGTAATGTGATCCAAAACGATGATGTCTAAGATAGCACACATGCCTGTTGGTGAAAAACTGTCACGCGGAAGTACACATTCCAGCGGTAGCGGAAATTGTGGAGAACTTGGAAGGTAAACTAGCCCTCCCCCCAATTGTTTCTAGTTTCTCAAACACTAGTTTCTAGGTGTTTGACCCCCCCCCAACTTTGAAACTATATTTCCACCACTGTGTTCCAGCTTTGAAAAGAATAAGCGAGTTAATGTCAGGTACATATCAAAATCTTTTCACCCGCAAAGAGGAACAAACTGTGAGAGAATTCTCAAAGTAAGGTTTTATAGACTGAAAATACATAAAAATTATGTTAAAATTTAAATTGACGATTTTTCCAAATATGGTTTCTGAACCATTCTTTCAATTCATTCGTCGATCAAATTCTTGCAATTGAGTTAAGCATTAAATCAAGTGGTCTCCTGGTCTTTCTCGTTTCATCTTTTTCTAACTTCTAAAGCACAAAAATATCATAAAAATAATAAATGTCACTAGACGTTTTCTATTATGGGAGAAACACCTTTATAAGAAACGTCAGGCTGAGAGTTGTGCAAAATTGGTTTGATATCTCAGAAATCATTTACCGTTAAGTACAACAAAATTATGCATAGACTGAGCACTTGCCCTGAAACCTGATTGATTTGATTTAATTATTATTCAAATTCTATTACAATACATTAATTAACTCAACAATAGTTATAAAATACAATAAAAAATACAATAATGAAATACAATGATAAATTAATTAAATAAACGAATTTGTATTTCATGCAGAAGAATTCTTGAGGAGGGGATCTCTAGGTAGATAGACTAACGATCTGTCGTTAAAACCCATGAATTCTAAAGTAAGGTTAATTTATTTTTAATATGTAATAGTCCAAAATATTTGAATTTGAGTTTTAATTGCTGTGCAATGATAATTTTGTAAATGTTTTTGAGATTCTTTTTAAAATAAATTTGAAGAGGAATTTCTTACTTCTACTGGTAAATCATTACATGGCTTTGCCCCCATATATCTAATGGACTTTAAACCAAATTGAATTGTATTTTTCATAGTCAAATACAAATAACCGCGAATTGACCGCCTCGTTTCGTACTTTTGAATAGATGAATTTTATGAAAAGAAATTGTGAAAAAAGGGTGCTAACTTGTTTGTTGACTCATAAACAAAGGTTTGAAAATATCAGAAAGTCTAAGTAATTTAAGATCTTCAAAAATAGGCAGAGAATAAGAAAGATAGTATTGATGTGAGATTGTCCTAATAGCTCTTTTTTGCAATTTGAATATTGGATCAACATATGAATCAAACGTTTGTCCCCAAACAGTAATACCATACTGAAGGAAAGACATAAACAAAGCATTGTAGATACATACCAAAGTATCTGTAGGAAGGAGAGATCTAATCTTGAAAAGAACACCACAGGTTCTTGCTAATTTTTTGAGAGTTCGCTGAGGTGATGCTTCCAACTGAGATGTTTATCCAAGAGAAGTCCTAGAAATTTAACATATCTTACTCTAGGAATGTGTTTATTACCAAATATTATTACAATATCAGAAGGGACTGAAATTTCAGAAGAATGAAAGGTTATATAGTTAGTTTTACTTATATGTAAAGAAAGTTAATTTTCATCAAGCTATCTTTTCACATGATTTAAGTTCAATGTTAACTTTGTTAACAAGCTTGTCAACTGTTTCGGATTCAAAATAGATATTCGTATCATCAGCAAAAAGGTAGAATTTCAGTTTTTTCGATGCATTTGGCAAATCATCAATGAACAGCAGGAAGAGCAAGGGTTTCCAAGCACTAATCCCTGTGGCACACCACATGTAATTTTTAGAAGGTCAGAGTTTTTTCCATTGATAGAAACATATTGTTGTCTGTCTGACAGATGGGATTTAAACCACGAAAGAGCGTTCCCTCTAACACCATAGCGTTCAAGTTTAGAAAGTAAAATGTTATGATTTACAGTATCGAAAGCTTTTTGCAGGTCAATAAATATTCCACACTCGTATTTCTTATTATCAAGAGTACTCCTAATGGCCTCGGTCATGCTAATCAATGCGTGATCGATTGAGTGATTTTCTTGGAAGCCAAATTGTAAGGGATATATGATTTTGTTATGAGCATAGTCAATAGCAAAAAGGAGTAGAGTTTTTTGTGCATTAATTTTTATATGATTTACTGAAAATTGGTAACAAAGAGATGGGCCTATAGTTGGAAGTGATCTCGGGATCTCATTTTTTAAAGAGACACTACTTCAGCAACCATAAGTTTAGATGGAAAAACCCCTTCAAGAAATGAGTGGTTAACGAGTTTGGCTAAAAAATGAGAGATACGAGGCTCAAGGGTATCAATAGATTTATTGGGATACTGTGCGGACCAGTAGATTTTGATGAACCATTTTTAAATAATATATCCTCAACTTCCATGTGAGTGACAGGATAAAAGAACATCGACCTTTCATCGATGTTTTAGGTAAAGTTTTAGTTATATTTTCAGCAACATTAACAAAAAAGTCGTTAAGAATATTTGACATTTCAGTAGGATCCGATGTAATTTTCCCATTTTTAATCTTTAATCTTGTTGACACTTGAAGAGACACAGCTTTTGTTGGAAATAATTGATTTAATACCCGACCATAGCTTTTTCATATTTTTACTATTTGTAGTGAAATAATTTTGGTAATTAGTAATTAGTTTTGCTTTTCCTCAATTCATTAGTTACTCAATTTCTGAATATTTTATAAAGTTTAACATTATTTTCTGATCTATCTTTCCTCATTTTTTTCAAAATTCTGTCACGAATTCTCATCATTTTTTTAATTTTACGGTTGATCCAAGGTTTTATTTTGAGTTTGGATTATTTTTTGTGCACTTTCTAATTTCCATATGTCTTTCAACGAGCGAGTTGATGTCTTGAAGAAATTTATTGAAATTATTATCAATATCAGTGTTGTCATTTAAATAGTTCATTTCGATTTGATTGAGGTCCTCAATGAAGTTTCCGACATTAAAAGACGAATAATCATGTTTACATGCAACTGGTTCGTTATAATACATGTTAGCGTTCTTGAAACACATTATTCTACAAAGTATTTTCGAGAAATATGGGGGCATCAACTGTTTGCATTTACTTCTGTGATTTAGCACTTTCTGAACATATATTGTCGATATTTATTGTTATTTGTTGACAATATAAGCCCACCCAAAATATTTAAAATAAAGAAGTAAGTTTCATATGAACATTTCTAAAATTTGAGAAAAATGAGAAGCCTCACTTGAACCTGTAAACAACCACTCTTTTGTGGTAATTTGTCGTTGATTAGTCCTTTATGTGGGAAATCCACAGTTAGTACTTCATCCAGGTGCACATTTTGTACGAATTCCCTTGAAATACTTCAACCCTTTTGAAAAATAGTTGAAAATGGTTAATAGATTCAACAAGATTACTATTTACGACTTGATAACATGAGAAAGTTTGCAAATACTTTGCCAAAAGATGACATAAATAACAAGAACTTAATGAGCTATTGTTGAAATGCTCAACGGTTCAACCAATGAGCAGATTCTATCCGAAGTACAATGGTGCACCACTGAGAACGACCGAAAAACGACAGATGCAGGAGTCCTTAACTCCTCTGCTTTTGTGATTTTTCACACATGTTTGTGGAGAAATAAAATCGGCAGAATGCGCTTGAATATTTGTGAAGAGATTGGCAGATGTATGCTAACTTGAGACCACTCGTGTGCAGTATAGTTTTCACTGAAACGTGACTCAATTCAAACTGTATAATTGCCTCTTTTTTGATGTGCCCCACCTACGATCTGCCAAGAGTGCAGATGTTCAATTCAACGCCCATGAACACAAAAGCGACATCGCGTGACGTTTAAAGCCTTGATTCCATCGAACAAAAAGGCAATGATAGGCCTACTCTCGCCAATAATTTACAAAAAATGTGACACTGCACTTTCAATCACCAAAACCGTTACACCTGCCTGGTGCCTCCAAAAATCTGCATGTTTGCAAAATGCTGCGGAGGAGTTCAGTAATTTTTTTTTTTTATGATTTTTTTAAATTTTGCATGTGTGGTATTGAAGAGAGCTGAACTTAAATTTTGGTACCTAATTTTGGACTCAGTAATCCTTGAGTTGCCTTAAATTATAGTAGGCCTAACAGGAAAATTTGATAGTGACAATAGAGTCAATAGAGTCAAAATTGTATGATCATCACTGATGAATTTCTGATTTGATTTTGTAAACTTTGAGGTGAATTGATATACGGTCAGCATTGATGTTGGAGTATGTCCCGTTTTGAATTAACCATAGCATTAGAAACCGATTGACTCGAAAATCAAAATATTCATATAATCTCAATAATCAAAAATTGAATAAATAGTTAGAGGTAGAATAAAAAATATGTGTTCATCCAGTCAGTTATAAGCTTTTTCTACACTGTTTCCTTACTGCCATTGTCTTCAAGCAGTAAATTTATTGCATCATTTTGTTTTGCCATTTATTAGTCAATAATGTCCAAATGTTAAATTTAAGGCACCACCAGAGATGTTCCCTCACTATTTTTGCATGCCCTTTTTATGACATAAAGTGCTTTTTCCAGGTTGCTCTTTTTAAGACATGTGCCATATTGACCTCCTAAACAATAGGCAAAAGTGGCACTTTGCCTGTGTCCTCTCGAGAGTCATTCTCCCTCAAACAAGAATTGCTTCTTACGTTTATGAAGGGGCATTTGCCATAAACAACAAATTTTTAGAAATACACTAGAAAGACAACCCTTTGGTTTTACGAAACACTGAATAGGGATTTATCATACGGCATAAACAAGCGATTATTCAGCCAACCAAGGTATCAAACTTTAAATTGGAGTCTTTTTCATTAAATGAAATCAGAAACAGAAATATTAAGACTGACGTTCTTCCACAGTAGTTTTGCAGACGTGTAGCTTTTTTTATGACACCAGGAATTACAAGGTTGCCAATAAATTTCCCCAGGTTTGCAAAGTTGCTGTGGAGGAGCTTTTGTATCGATAATTCTGTCACTGATGTCATTTAATGAAAAAAGTTTGACTTAACTCAAAATTTGATACCTTAGTTGGAAAAAAAGCAAAATCAACTGAATACTCGCCGAGTTATACTCAATGAAACAAAAAATAAAAGATTTCAGCTGCTGGAATTTGCTTCAATTACTACATTATAGTTTCCCCTTATGTCTCGTTCAATTCCTACCCTGAACATCCCCCCCCCCCCGGGCAGCCCGGGGGTCAACAAAAATTTCATGCACAAATGCCCGGGGGCCGGGAACTGAGAAAAGAC
>JAYJMH010052603.1:0-13353 GCA_036873815.1 Phacellophora camtschatica | reverse complement strand
AGAGAGCCCACTGTTACTCTGCCAATTTCATCCTCTGACTCACTGTCGCTGCCTCCTGTGCTGTTGTCTGAGTGATTGCTTTCATCCACTGAACGTATTTGTTTACCACCTTTGCATGCCTGTGATTTTGCAGAGTGTCCTATTTTTTTGCAGGTTGCACATTTTTTCTCTTTAGCAGGACAGTGCCCTTTGCGATGGGCTCTTTCCTTCTCGTATCCACATGTGTAACAGAGTAACTGTCTGGGTGATTTGTATTTCTCCTTTTTGACATTTCGCACTGGCTCTGTTTGCATCATTACGGC
The DNA here is from genome assembly GCA_036873815.1 of Phacellophora camtschatica. Taxonomy (NCBI): domain Eukaryota; kingdom Metazoa; phylum Cnidaria; class Scyphozoa; order Semaeostomeae; family Ulmaridae; genus Phacellophora; species Phacellophora camtschatica. The sequence goes on along the minus strand of JAYJMH010052603.1, from coordinate 13,051 downwards.
CATCTGTTTATCTGTGCTCTCTAAGGTGCATCCTATTTTCACCAGACTCTTAAAATCTGGTCCATCTGTCGGTGCTTTTTTCCTTAGTCTTGAACTTGACGTCTGCATGGCAATTGCATCTCTTGCTGCTCTTTCAACGGTATAGTCCTCTAGGAGGCATCTTTGAGCATGTTCTAGCACCTCTGGATACCAGTCAGAAAATTTCTTGTTTCCCTGTGGAGCTGGTGGAAAAGCTTGTACTTCGAAAAGACTTCATTTATTGTGGCTTTCAATCCATTTTGGATATTTTTATGGCTTCATCAAATGTGTCACGATCTTTTACTCCCCCTGTGTGTTCAAATAGTTTCATGAGGTCTCCTCATCCCCATATTTGAATTAAACTCTTCTTTTTCTTGTCATCTGTAATATTGGCAGTTGTGAATACTAGTTTAGCTCTTTTAACGCAATTGTCTAGTCTCTCTAAAGTTTCACTGGCCTCTTTGCCTTTCCTAAAGGCTTCCAATGCCTCATGTCTTTACAAAGTACACCAAGACTAATAGTCTGCGTGTAGTTCTGGTTCGTTTTCTCTCCTCGTCGCCAAATGTAGTAGTTCGACAGATAAGAGAAAAGTTCTCAATCAACACAACGTACTGAAGTATATTGGTTAATCTACAAGTTACAGGGCACTGGTCAAATGTCTTGCTGAGTCAATAGCGTCCCTTTTCTCTGCCCGCCATCTTTCATCTCTCCTCGTTCCCGCCTCGCTTCGGTGTCACGCCTCCGCATCGCTTGTTCGGTCATTACAAAGAGGTTGCCAAAATTCATCTCATCCCAGGCTGTGTGTCTCATGTAAACAAGGGATGAAAAACGTCTCAGTTAGGTGAGATATCCTGGATAGGTGGGACATCCTGGCTCATGTAAACATGCTTTAACATTTTAGTATCGCACACATATTAGTCACGGTAAAGCCATTTTTTGTTTGCCTTCCTTCATACTCTTTATAGCAAAAATCTTTACCACGTACATGACTCTTCTCCTTCTGATATGTCTTTTAATTATTCCCATTTTTCATGATAAAATAAGCACAGTCTCAAGTTTTGCATACCATACTTATTTATGAGTGGTTTCTTGATTTATTACGCATTGTATTGATGTAATTTTCTTCGGCTTGATCAATGATTCTGTTAGAATACAATTGATTACAATGATGAATTGATTCTGTCAGAATACAAATAAAATAAAATACCCGGTACAATGAATATTTGTATTCAAATATACACATTTTAAATATAAACATTCATTGTGCAGAGTATTTTATTTGTATTCTCAACATATCACTAGATGTACAGAACACAAAACAAGATTAATTGATTTTGTTAGTTTCAATTAGATACTGTTGGATTGTTGTATTGTTGTAAAAGTAATTCATTCATTCATTGCAGTTGATTTGTCACTTGTTGATGGAAATGCAGATTGTATTTATTTTTGCAACAATTCTCTTGGTTTGATGCCAAAGAAAGTTGAAGAGGAATTGCAAGTGGAATTAAAGAAATGGGCTGAAATGTATGTGAATTATTTGCTAATGTTTTGGATCACTGACCTGTTAATTGACTAAAATGCTGAAATACCAGGTTGCCCAAAATAGTCCCCTCATTTGCAAAGCTGTTATGGAGGAGCTTTCTTTTTGCTTGAAGTTGATGTAAGAGGCTTCAACGTAAAGTTTGATACCTTGTGTACCAAAATCTACCAAGTAGTCTCTGAGCTATACTAACGGAAAGCCAAGGATATTTCCGACAAAAGGGCCTTGTCTTCTGACAGGGGCTACCGGGCTAGACGAGCTGAGCGAGTGGAATGTCCGGTGGTACTCCATCGGAAAATGTTTTTGTGATCACGCCCTTCAAATTGGCTTAAAATGACTCCAAAATATATTTTACATTGATGATTCATTTACATTTACGTCGTCGACCTTCACTTCCAGGTAGGTCAAATATCTCATATAAAGTTCTTTAGCAAATTTTAAAATTCAAGATTGCTGGAATGGCTGTTGAGTCTATTTTTCGTTTCTAATGACAGAAAATGCTGCGTTCTTCAGCAGAAATAAGATTTTAGATAACTGGAATGACTGTCATGACCATATTTTGGTTCTACACCACATTTTAATCAACTATCGACGGGGAGTTATTTTACGAAATTTTTAAATTCAAAGGTAGATTTCTAACACATGGTGGAAATGGCAAAAACAGGGATTTTCCTAAGAAAAAATTTAGCACATTTCATTAATTGCATTTTGAAACTTTTTTTATTGCATTGAAAACAAATTGTTTAAGGGCCTTGAGTCATGTTAAAAGGCAGTTATTTGCTAAAAAAATCTTTTCATGTGACCACAATTATCCAATTGACCCACTGTTCTTTTCATGTGTTTACGTGCAATGTTGGTCTTTTGTTACATCATAATTTCATGTGATCAAATTTAAGATAGCCGTTCACAAAGTAGCACACTATCAGTGTGAATTTGGTTGTATCCTGCCTGCTTGATTTGTGTATACCCTGCATATTTGGCCTTTAGGTACTTAATAAACGCCTCCCCTGGCGCTTATTAATTGTTGGAAAATTTAACCCCAAAATTGCCCCAAATTGCTCATTAAACATTTTTTTTAATTATTAGTACACTTCTACGATATATTTTGCCTTCTGCTTATTTGACATGACTAAATGCCTTTGACAAATTTCCTACTACTATTTTTATACTACGTTCAAACATATGTGTTACTTTATCAGCATTTAAAAGCTTTGGGTATATATATTTGGGTATACCTGCCTATTTGACGTGACTCGGTGCCTTTTTCCTACTACTATTTTTATACTACGTTCAAACACATGTGTTACTTTATCAGCATTTAATAGCTTTGGGTATATATATTTGGGTATACCTGCCTATTTGACGTGACTCGATGCCTTTGACTAATTTCCTATCACTATTTTTATACTACGTTCAAACACATATGTTACTTAATCAGCGTTTAAAAGCTTTGGGTATATATATTTGGGCAGACCTGCCTATTTGACGTGACTCGATGCCTTTGACTAATTTCCTATCACTAGTTTTTATGCTACGTTCAAACACATGTGTTACTTTATCTGTATTTAAAAGCTTTGGGTATATATATTTGGGTATACTTGCCTATTTGACTTGACTCGATGCCTTTGACTAATTTCCTATCACTGGTTTTAAAGCAAAATTTTACAGGAACAATATTTTGTTAACTTAAATTCATTGGTTTAATTTATTTTAGGGGTGTGTATGGCCACACGCATGGTAAATACCCATGGGAAAGACCAGAAGATTTTGCTGTTCAGCCTTTAGCAAGACTTGTTGGTATGTGAATTTGTTAATCAACTAGTTTACAAGTGTCATAATTTGACATTTTACGTTATTTTAAACACGGTGTGACTTGACATTTTTTTGCTATCTGAAAATTAGAACGAAGATATCGTGAATACAGGGTTGGGCATATTTGTATTCATTTTTGAAGCTGGTAAATTTATGTGCACTTTTGGAAAGAGTTTATCAAGCGCAGATTTTTGAGAATTATCTATCCAAAGCAATTTTTTCTTGAAAACTACCATATTCGTAAGTTAAGGCAATTCTAGATAAGTTGTTTTTGTTGTTAAAAAGATCTTTTTGACAAAATAAGAAATGCAAATATGGCTTAAATTCAGGCCTTGTGATGTAAAAATTAAGGGGCTTGATTAATCAAAATATTATTTTGGTAGTACAATAATATCAAAGGAAACACCAGTTAACGCCAGGCCGAACGTCCAGAGTTCTCGGAGGCGTCGGAAATGTCGGAAAAAATCTCGGAGTTGTCTGAGAAAGTCTTGGAGTTGTCGGATATTTTGTTACGAGTTTCTGGCCTACCTGACTGCTTCAAAAATAACAGCTTTTCAATCTTTCACGTGCTTTTCAAGTAGGATCAGGATCACAAAACTTTTGCCTTGTTGGTCCTTATTTCGCCGGCCCTAATTGGCTTTATTCGGAGAAAAAAGGCCCAAAAAGGTATTCCGAGGTATGATTTTAACATGAAGAATTAGTTTTTCCTAAGCCTACGGTAAGGTCTTTTCTATGCTTCTAAACAGTCACTTTTGGTCCTGGAAGATTTTATCCTTTTGTAATTTTTGTCTTTTTTGAGATTTCGTAAATGTGGGCGATTCCTGAAGGTCTAGCAGAGTTTGCCCTTCGCTCCAAGAATTGTGATGTATTATCATTCGTTCAGCTTTTTTAATGTTTGTAAAAATACAAACGAACTTATTCTTAAATCAAACACAAAACTATCCTGTATAGTATACACATGAATTAATATATATAATGTATATGGAAAAAGCATAATTAGATATACTTTACAAAATATTTTGAAATCAGCAGCAATTATTGATGTATTTCAGACAGATTTCATTCGCTTTATGAAACTCGTTTCTGGAAAAGTAATCACACCCACACTTCAGGAAAAAAGTGCTCCCACTTCTAGAAGATCGACTACTTTTTCTTCGCAATTTTTGAAAGAAGCTCGTCTTCATGGCAGGGGCCGAAAAAGTGTGGGAGCGTGGTTGGAACGCCGCTCCAAGAAGATCTTCTGCTGGACTTTTACCCTGGAAGATCTGTTTATTGATGTAAAGTCTTTCTGTTATAAAGTTCAAAATTGAGAGATCATGCATGTAAACAATTTCTCTACATAGTTCTGCTCACAGTAATGGGAAATCGGCAAGAACATTTTGCCAAAATAGTGAATGCTCTCAGGAACAAAAAAATGTATCTACCTCTGCTGCATACCGTAATAAAACACGGGGAACACATGGATGTATCATTAAGATTTGTGAACATGAAATGCCAAAGTTTGTTTGTAATGCTGAATCATAATTAACGTTATTTTTTGTATCTTTACTGAGAATTAAATGTGAAGATAGCAGATTTATCAAAATCATTGAATATGTCATTATATTGGGAACAAAGACAAACATCTTGAGCAAGTAAGGAAATTGCCAACAGATTTACACTTGATTTATGTGTCTACCCATTTTTGGAACAAATGTAAAACTGGCGATAAACAATCTCTGAGCATGAGATCTATTGTATTGTATAGCTTTATGCATTTAATTATAAATATTATGATAAACTATGAATATAATATAAATTAATGATAAGGATGATGTAATATTTTTGTAGGAGCTAAGCCTGAAGAGGTTGCCGTTATGAACAGTCTTACAGTCAATTTGCATTTTCTTATGGTATGTATTTGTTTATCGTTGCAATAATAGATAACAGATAACACATAATACATAAATACAACAACAATACATAATACAAAGTGTCCAAAATAGCTTGTTTTCCGTTTGTCTGAAAATTTTCAAAGAAGTTCTGAAATGAATTAGTAACATTATTATTCCATGTTAATATGAAGATTCTAACTCAGAGTTTGGTGCGATTTCCTCCAAAATTCGTTAAAAACTTACTGAATTATGAGCTTCGAGAGTTATTGTATTGGAGCCCTTTTGTTTGAAAATTTCAAAGAGGCTCTGAAATGAATTAGTAATATTTGTATTCCATGTCAATATGCAGATTCTAACTTAAAGGTTGGTGCAATTCCGTCCAAAATCCGTTAAAAGTTCCTGGATTACAAGTTTCAACAGTTATTGTGCATCGTATTGCAAGAGAACAATTTGAAAAACTTAAATGCAAAAATATGCCGAAGTTAGTTGTGTTCCGGAAATTTTAAGGAAAACGGCCATGAAACTTTTATCAACATAATTCATCAGTGTCTACAGGCCTGCTAACTGACAACTGGAAAACTGGAATATATTAATTTATTAAGCTGGCTCTTTGCCCAACACATTTAACCATTTATATTTCAATCTTGTCTGTTATTTCTTGGTCTTAGTCTTAACTATGAAACCGTAGAGTTTTATATAATTTTTCTCAGTAATACTGAGCCAATCACTGGTATAAAATTTTAGACAAGGAAAAATATACGACAATTACACTTATTGACTTTGAAAAGCTTTTGTTAACCAACTTTTAAACACTGCTGCAAGGGCTTGAGAGTTCATGGTATCAAAGGAGGTTTTGTGTAGCCTGCGTGCATATAGTGGTTATATGTGGTTATAAGTTTGAAGCTACGCGTGATTCAGTTATAAGCTTAGTTGGTTTATTTCTTATCTTTAAAACCTAAAGCAATGTTGTCGTGTTGAGAGTTTATGGTCTCAAAGGTATAGAGTTTAGCTGGTTTTATCTTACATCTTATATCGAAAATGACATGTTTTTCACTCCCAGATCAAATGAAAGTAACATGTTTATCATTCCTAGTTCAACTGTAGGGTCATTCAAGGATTTTTTAAGACCCTTACTTGTATTAGTTTACGTCAATGACTTACCAATTTCACTAAAATTTCCGCTGTTAATATTTACGTAACTAGCATACGCATCTCTTATTTCTCTAGGCCTATATTTCCAATCACGTATGCTGTATGCTGTTAGAAATTACATGCAGCACCTTAAATTCAAATCAAATCAAATCAAATTCATCATTGGTATAGTCATAAATACAAGTGATAGCCTATACTATCATGATACGATCGAGAAAAAGCTGATGTTACTTGGGTTACTGTTTGTGACCCAAATGTACAGGTTATCCTAACAAACTTTGATTTACGGCCATGTAATATTTTTTTGGATCATCATATATAATGTTGAAAGCAGGAAAAAGAGAATCTGTGACGGAAAGGAGTTGATTGCAATTGAAAATCTGCTGAGCTGCTGATATAGGATTGAAAAGGTTGTTTCCGTTTGTTCGATGCAAGGCAGTTTTTGTTTATCATACTCTTTTTATTCCAGATTCCTTTTTACAGACCAACGTCACAGCGATATAAAATTCTCATAGAAGACAAAGCATTTCCTTCGGATCACGTAAGATTTATGTGTAACATTTATGCAATCTAACTTTATTATTGTTTTATAATTGATTGGCGTGTAGCTATTGAAAATTTAGACAAGCGTCATTACCGTTAACGAAAAGCTCTTGTTTACACGCGTCAAAATCGGTCAGTATGTTGCTAAGTTGCACATGGTTTTGCTAAATTGCTTACCTTCAAGAATTATTCAAATCAGCGTAAACTTCTGCTAGTCTGGTCGATTTTTCAGCCTTGAAGTAATTGTCCGGAATAAAATAAAATATAACACACGAATTGTTCACAATGAGATTTTTTGCAATCTGGTGTTGGGCAGTTGACCAACCAATGGACTTATGTTCTTTTGCTGTGTGTGTAGCGACATTTCTGTGCGTAATATTTCGGTGGCATTCACACCGGACCTGTTCCATTTGGAACCATACCTGCCCAAATTCGTACTATTAGGCCTTCCGTTTACATGGGACTAGTTTGAACCGTTCGAAACGCAACTGCTAGCCGTACCCAAATGGGTGGTCTACCTAAAATCGTTCCACATAGAATCGAACCGTTCCGTAAAAGTTCTCATGCAAACGGGTTTGACGGTTCCAAAGAAGTGCAGATAGGAAACGAAGCTTATTGAAAACTTGTTTTGAGGCTGTTTCATAATTGAACCACGATTTTAGGCTCCAAATTATTTACCAGTGTGTTAGTATATCGTCGGACTGCAAAAAAGCTATTTTTGCTCACTAGTATATATATATACATAGAATAAATAGAATTTAACACAAATAGCGCATTTAGAGTCATAACGTAAAATAGCGTAAAAGACAAATATCGTTTATTTTTATTTTTTATTGATAACCAAAGAGCGGAAATTATTTTAATTTCACCATTTTGTTTCAGTATGCAGTTGAATCTCAAATACGATTTCATGGTTATGATCCAAAAGATGCTTTGATTCTTGCTAAAAAGAGAGAGGTATGTTTATTCGATATACTGTATTTCTAAGGGCCTGCTTATATGAGCCCTGGCAGCTCAGGTAAGTGATATCTCACTTGTTTACAAAATCATGGCTAAAACCTTATAATTTAAAATCGAATTTTTATATAACCCCACGTATGACTTTGAGAGTTCTTTCTTATGACTATGATCTCATATAGCCAACACAGAAATTTCTTTATGAACACTCTAGCTCTATCTGATTTTCACATTTTGCTCATAGAAACGCTGGTTTTCAGAATCTAACTCTAACACATGTGTGCCAAGAGCATTTAATTTGACGGTACTTGGAAATTGGACAATTTGTTTCATATAAACGTGGGATGAAAAACACCAAGCCTAGCCGAGATAGAGCCAGCCTGGGCTCTTATTTGTTTTATGTGAAAATCTCTCCTTATCAAAACCATTTTTGTTATGAAAAACATTTTGTTTATGAAAAACATTTCTGCTTATGAAAACGTGTTTGTCATGAAAAACATTTTTTTATGAAAAACATACCATTTTGCAAAAAACAAGATTTAAATACATATCTTTATATTCATATCACATCCGACATGTGGGTAGCAAATATGAAACTTTAACGATCTTTTGGCATCTAAGAACGTTTGGCATCAAAGATTATAGTTGACGGTTAAATTGCTTACTAACATAAATTATCTAGTTTGGATTCAGAAACATTTTTACAGCATGATTTATTAGGCAACATAAAAAGAAAAACATAAATTTAATGTACTACATGGTATTTGTGGTGGCAAAGGCCATGGTATTTGTGGTGGTGAAGGCCATAGAAATGATTTAGGTTTTGTTTCTGATATTTCTGATTGATAATTGTTTGTTGCTTTACAGCAAGAACCCGCCAATAGGAAACAAGTTTTTGAAAATCAGCCTGTTTGGCTTTTTAATATTTTTGACAAATTATATGGAGTCGGTATGTTGCCAATAATGTGATAGAAAAGTCACATCAATACACTTTTATTATCTAAATTAACTTGTTTAATCAATGTTCAATATGACTTGTAAACTTTTACCAAAAATTAACCTTTTAAAGAGTTTCTTATTTGTCAGTTTCTCTATGGTGGGCACTTACTATATGGCATGGTACTCGGTTGGATTGAATGTTACAATTCCAACAAGAGCATCGAATGTAATTTCTATTATGACACTGTTTACTCGTTTTGCATATTTAGGGTGAGGAGACTTGGAGAACAGAAGATATTATAGAACTGATAGAGAAAGAAGGCGACTGTATTGCAACAATATTGTTTAGTGGTTAGTATTAGGTCTACCCTATTCATAGAGGAATATCAGGAATACGGTTATACACTCACTGAGGCATTAACATCGTGTTTGAACTAGAAAATTCTGCAAATAACCATTTTGGACACATTTGCAGAATCATTTATCATGTTTTAAATGCTTTTGCAGGGAGTCCTGGCATTAAAATTTCAGACAACATTTTTCCGATAAGGTTGATATCCCGAAACTTATTGACGCTTAGTTATACCACAAAATAAAATTAAATTCTCATACGAGACAAGTTAAAAGAGCTTGTGATGTGAAACACCGCATAGTATTTCATAGTACAGTGCATGATTTTAGTTTTGGTTCGACATCGTATTAATAGTATTATTTAGTTGTATGTAGTATTTTTATTATTCGTAACACAGTACGAAAAAGTGGAATGACAAGCTTAGCAGTATGCTAACTATTTGCTTGATTTAGTAAAGTTTGTAGACTGACAGACATTATGTATTTTAAGTTACAAGTGAATCAGACTACAACTGACAGACAAAGGGACTAACACTGACAGACAGTATGGGTTTTAAGTTACACTTTCTTAACGTCCGTAATATGAAAACGATGTATTTAATTTTGATGCAGCTTGGTATTCGTAGATAATCTGTAGAAACCCTTTCTTTTAATTAATGTGTAAAAATCGTTAATAGAAATGAAGTGGATAGTTTAAAATTTTTAATGCCTTGAGATATTCATCTTTAAACAGTATAATTTCAATATATATTCATCTGAGATATTCATCTTTAACTAAAACGACCTAAGCACCACGTTGGAAAACGCTTGAATTGCCCATGGGAACGCTTTAGTAATACAGATTTTGCTAAATTTATTAAAAAAATTATTTTTATTTTTCATTGAAATCTAAGAATAAAGATGAGGTCTTTTTATTGAAATTTTACTGGCTATTGCTTAGGCTGTTTAGATGGAGACTCTTGTGTCAAGATGATATCAAATTTATGATTTCAAGAAGAATATCCAAAACTCTCCACACACCTACTATTTTACCAACTACCAACTAAGGTAGCAAAGTGTACGTTATCTATTAAGCATTACTGTATACTCTATATAACATAGGATGCAACGGGCTGGCATCTATGTCGGTGGGTCGTATCAGGGATTTTGCGTTATTTTTAGGGCACCCGGTGCACGTGGGGTGGAGTGTTTGGACAATTTGGAATAATATCGCACATTTTTTAATTCGCTGCTTTGAGGATTTGTTTTCATTTCTAAAAGGTGATATGCGCTAAAAGGTGCTATGCTACGTGCTATGCGCTGTTTTTTTTATAGCAGTGTTTACAAAATTGTTCCTTGAAGCAAGCGACTGGTAATCATGCATATCCAAAAATAAGATTGCTTCTTTTAAGGAACAATGATAAGTCGACAATCTTTTCTATCGTTAACCTAAAGTTCCTTTCAAGGAAAAAGTTTAGTTAACCAATTACATCAGTTTGCAATTTGATTGGACATCAGTTTGCAATTTGATTGGTGCGACAAAATGTTGTCACAGCCGGTCAGTTTGGATGCTTATGATTCCCCACTTTGGCAGTGGTTCATTTTCTTTAGATAAAAATGACATTTGTGGCTGAAGAAAAACCTGGGAAACCATACTGTTTTATTGTATACTGTTTTACTATACCATAAGTTAATTGGGTGACTGGGATTTTTGACCTCAACCTCCTATTTTATGTATCTCTTTGGGATTCTTGATCTCCACCTTCTATTTTATATATTTCTTTAGGATTTTTGACCTCAACCTCCTATTTCATGTATCTCTTTGGTATCGTCTAAACGCTTTCCTGATGCTTCTGTTCCATTTTTCACTTTTTAGGTATTCACTATTACACGGCACAGTTTTTTGACTTGAAATCAATAACTGATGCTGGACACAGAAAGGTACGACATCATTATTTTGTTTTGTTTCTTAATGCAGCTTTGTAATTTGGTCACAGGGGGAGATTACTTTGCGAGTGGCCTAATTTGATTCCCATGAATTTATTTAATGCTTTGATATGTGTTCTTTATCCCGTGAATTTATTTAATGCGTGTCCTTTATCCCGTGAAACTGAAAGATGGTGGTAGAGGATCGTTTTTCTTTTTTCTTCTCGTTTTTGCTTCGTTCCTCTCCCCCCCCCCCCTCCCGTATCTTAGTTTCATGGGATACAGGACCCATTATGAAGGACATGTTGACAAAATTTTGCCACTCGCAAAGTAAGCTCTTGCGTTTCGGTTAACCAGTTGTTTCATGCCCTCGTTTATTTCTAATGAACAGTGAACAGGCAAATCCTGTGTAAGTTGTAATTAATCAGGCAGTGGTAGCAAAAGAAAATCAAATCAATTCAATACAGCAAGTCATATTAAAACTTCGGAAATAAGCAACGTGTATTTATTCACCCTCAATGTGTATGTATTCACGTTTTACAATTTTTTCAATGAGCTATGTGTGCCTGCGCGCAGTACTCTACTGACCAATGCATATATTTCTTATTATGTCTACACGTAGGCTAGCTATGTGGAACTTCCAAAGTTGGAAAGAGCAACTATCATTTCAATGTTTACGGACGGGTATTTCTGTGCTCCAGGCATTTTAACCGAATTTATTTGCAATTGTGACAATTTTAAAATCAACAGAATATGTTTATGCTATTAGGTTATCTTTTTTAATTTATGAAAGAAGGCATTTTAAATTGGATTTACAAGTAGCTTTGAGAAATTAGCTTTTAACGCACAAATCAACGCGAAATTAACATTGACTACAATTTCTTTCTTTTACTTTTTAGGGTTGCGTGGTTGGTTTTGATTTGGCTCATGCTGTTGGCAATGTACCGTTAAGCTTACATGAATGGAATGTCGATTTTGCTGCTTGGTGTTCTTACAAGGTATTGCCAACCTGGAGGATTTTTGTCACATCCTGGTGGCCCAATATAATATCCCCACGTTTGCAAAGCTGCTACGGAGGAGCTGCAGTGGTCGATAATTTTGTTTTGGCTTGACGTAGGTGTAAGAGGCTTTTGCTTAATGTTTGATAGCTTTTTCCAAAATCTACTAAGTTATCCCTGAGTTATACTGAAAGAAATTTAACGTTACTGACTCCCTCTAAGCCATAATAGTGTATTTTCAGCAAATTTCAGCTGCAGAAATCCTCAATTTTTGGTTTTATTGAGTATACCTTGGTGATCACTTGGTAGATTTTAACAAACAAGGTATCAAACTATAAATTAATGCCTCGTATATCGAATTCCAAGAAAAAGAGAATCATCAAAACTGAAGTTTCTCCAGAGCGGCTTTGCAAACAGAACATTTTTAGGGTCCACCTGGTATTATCACGGGTGATTTTCGGCGAGGGAGCGGATGATTTTCAGCGTTTTTAAAGGTAACAAAAGAAAAATGTAGGATAGGAATTTCTTCAATATTACATTCTACTTTACTATACCAAAATGATATCATGCTTGCCTCATTTTCACTAGGTAAAATGCAAGAAATGTTAAATTATGTTGAAATATATCGGAAACAAAATCTCCTTAATTTTAATTTGGAAAAAAAGTGAATGCTCTCCAATGAAATTTAACAGGTTCAAAGGAAGTGAACAAACAAAAAAACTAAGACTAAACAATTTGGAAATTAGGAATGTAGAAAATTACAAATATCTTGGTGACACAAAAAACAATAGAGGAACCCTAGATAATAGCATATCAAGCAGAAAAATATCTGCAGTGGCAATTATTAATGAAATTAAATTCCTTTTTAACCAACAAACTTTTAAAAAACAGAAATTGGAGATTAGTTTAAAACTAATTGAGTGCATTCTTATTCCTAAAATCTTGTATGGATGTGAAACCTG
>JAYJMH010052592.1:0-13359 GCA_036873815.1 Phacellophora camtschatica | reverse complement strand
AATATAAAACGAGAAATGATATTAATATTAAAACAATTAGTGATAATTGTGTATCAAAAGCTTTTTAGTTGATTATATTATATTAGTATTACATATACCCGTATACTTATGCAACTTTTTTTGTACTTTTGCATGTTTGTTACTGTTATTGTTATATCTTTATGTCATTTTTACAGATTTTAGTTATCGGCCCCATCAAGATAAGCTTTGCTTTCCTCGGGTTCGGGTCGAGTAGTTTGCAAAATGTTTTAATATTGTAATTTTTGCATACTATGAATAAAATTGAATTGAATTGAAATCAGGGTTATTGTATTCTTGTCGCTGAAACTAATCACATTGCATTGTTTCAAACAATAGGTATTCAGGTATTCTAGGGAAGTAGTTTTACTTCGGAAAAAACAAGGACCTATATGCCGAGGACTTAACACTGTCATTGATGTTTTTGGCAAGATGCCAAATTGAAATGACTCGCGAAACTATGCTTCTTTTTAATAACATTAAAAACTAAAACTTTCGGCGGAAAAATTTTTGAGGACAAGGGCTTTCGGCAGAAGTTTCAGAATTTTGGCTGACAAATTTTCGGACATAAAAATCTCATGCATTTTAAAAGGATTGAGTTTTTGTTGTTGGAAATTTTAGAGACATTCTCGTGACGAGACAAAATTGACCAAACAAATAGTATTTAATTAAAACTTAAATCGGCAAATGGGTCTATTGTGACTGCGAAAAGTTCATGGTGAACCGCTTCGCATATGCCTGCTTTTTCAAACCCTTTGCAAATTGTTGAATTTTTTTAATAATCATACAGGCCAGCCACCTTGCTGCATGCGTTTACTTCATAATTGAGAGCGTCTTCAATTTCATACACATCCTTCCTTCTATTCATTTATGTTGTGATCTGATTAACATACCATTTCTCGAACTTCTTTACACACTCTTTGACTGGCCAATTTACTGTCAGGTCCAGCGTTTAAATGCGTGAGTCAGATTTTCAGGAACACAAACATGCACACAATTGTTACCCTCGACGAAACGTCGGTATCTGGGGTCTGGCTGCTTCTGACATTTTTGGTATCTGGCGTCTGGCTGTTTCTGGTGTTATGGTAACGATTTCTGGTGTTATGGTAAGTTTAGCTCCGATTTTGTCTTCTGAACATGCGAAAACATAAGGGAGAGTAACGCCCCTTCGTTTTTTTTTTACAAAACCATCAGCGAAAGTAATACTTCGGCAAACATCTTTCAGTCTTTCCCTCATAAATTTGCTTCATTGGCAGAAACACCCCATTCATGACGACAGTAAACGTGCCTGTTACTCGCTTTTTTCTTTCCTTTTCCAACAAAAGGAAGACTTGGATTCTAGTGGAGGCTATGATTGCCATCGAAAATGCATGGAATGGCTGTTTAGTCGAATTCGAGGATCAGCTCCTCAGGAATATTGTGCAAAGATACAAAAAATATTTTTTCGCTGAAAAGCAAGCCTTATTTCATTTATCAAATGGTACGTTGGCTATTATTACAATCTTTAGATCTGTTTCTGTCATCGTTTAATTACAGAATTTTCCTCCAGTAGGAACTCACAGGCTCAGAGATCTCTTGCAAATGCGAAATTTCAAAACCTTTTTCTTCACAATTCTGGTTCTTAATTTTATTTCCTCACAACAAGCTGCATTTTTGTGCAGAAATGAAGAAATCATACATACTTACAAAGCATTTGGGAAAGGCACAACAATGTTGCTTCTTTGTTACAAAAATGTTGTATTCGTTAACAAGATTATGCTCAAAACACGGAATTGTGCACAGGTGCGCAGTGGGAACACTTATATTGGAGGGACAAGCAGGTCGAATTTTCCGACTTACTTTTCGCACTAAAATTTCTGATTTTGGGCATAACTTTGAAAAGACATTTATCCAAAATTTTCGGCCAACTTAAGATTTCAGACGGATATATTTTCGGCAAATAATTTGACGAAAGTTTATCCTGCCGAAAGTTTCGATTTTTAATGTACCAAACCTTTATGCTTCAAGATCATTATTTCCCATCGAAATAACTGAAGCTTTTCAAATTGTCTTTTTCGTTCTTTTATTTACCCAATCAGCTACTTGACAGTGTGCCTTTAGAATTTCGAAAACATCTTTGGTGCAGAGCAGCTTTCTCTTGTTATTTTTATTACTCCATTGTTTTTTGCAGACGATATCTAGTTTTGCCGCCAGGGTTCCTCTGACAGAGGTGTTGAGCTCTTCCAACAAAGGGACTGGGCTCATTAGACAAGGGCCTGAACTCATCTGACACTGGCTATAATTTTCCAGCAATATGCTTTGCTCCTGCCTTCATTAACTTATGAATATGGGTTAGCTAGTATTTGTTCTTTAAAAATATTCCTGGAAGCAAAAATTACAGCGAGTCATCATTTTTAACTTTGTAGCAACAACGTTTGTAGAACGTAAAGACTGTTATCAAAGATGAATATAACATGCAAAAACAGGGGAATCACAAAAGGGGATGCCTTTGAATTTTGAATATCTGTCGAAAAATCAAGACCTGTTTAAAAAAACTAGCTTAACACCAGATTCGGCATCATAAAAACCAAGCCTTTTTTCAGCAAAAATCAGAGGCATCATAAAAACCGATTTATTTCTTCCACCCCCTCCCCAAAAAAATGCTTAGCCCCGCCGCTGGGCGCAAAGTTCAAAATTTTATCAAATAAGTATTTACTCGTTATAAATAATCATTAGGCTGTATTAATGATCTCAATTTCAGGCAAAGCGAGAATTCACGCATACCAAGATGCCCCATTTTTAAAAAATGTCCAAAGCAGCGATGTCAGTGGCACCATAAGAAAATTGCCTGTGGTAGTGTTCAGTCATGGGTTAGGAGGAAATAGAACAGTCAATTCATGTTTCTGTGCTGATTTGGCATCGCACGGTTTCTTTGTTGCTTCTGTTGAACATAGGTAGGTTGAGATGAATGTTTTTAAAGATTTTTTTCAGACGTTGAGGCTGAGAGTGTTTTTGAAACTTGATTTTAAACCTACCTATAAAATAGTTTTTTGTTTAAAACTCGTTTGAAGGTCACATTTTTGTCGTGTCGAATTAATTGCAATTATTTGTGACGATAATGCGACACTAAATTGATTTGATTTAAAGATTGAACTCTGCGGTGTGAAATATTGAGGCTCATGAAACAATTGAGCATGCGCAGATCACTGGTAGATTTTAGCGGCAAAGAACACTTTTTGATTGTTTCCATCATACTTTCAATTTAATTCGACGCATCCAAAATTCGTCCTTTTAAATCAAATCGTGGTAGCGTCGTATCATGCGACATAGTTGGTGAACAAGCGTAACTTAACAATTTAATGCGACAGAGGATTTAAAGGTTTGTGTTAATATCGCATCGAATTCAGACTTCGACATTTTTTCGACATGATTGAATTCGATACGAACAAAATACGCCCTTTAATGGCCCTATGGCTTAATACATACGTCGTATTTATATCCAGTCAAATTAAATGATATCAATTAAATTCACGATAAATCCACATTAAAGCTTTTATTTGAGGCCACGCGTCAAGTTTGAGTCCCGGCAAATTCACCTACGTTGAGTAATTTATTATTAGCAGAACCGATGGAGGGGGCAGTACCATCTAACTCGGGTAGGGGGCGTGTCCACGGAAATCTTGAGCTGACCCAAAAGTATAATGGAACGAAAACGCAAACCCAAAAACATAACAGTATGGTTATAACATCCTTTGCGATGCAATTTTGCTGGCTATAACATCTTTTTATTGACATTTCTATGCTATTTTTTAAAAATATTTTACCCAAAAACATAAGATTTCAAATTTTATAGCCAAAGTATATTTTTTATGTAAACATTTTCAGATCCAAAAACACATTATAAAATCGAAATTCTAGACCCAAAAATATAGACACGCCTCCTTATCCAAGTCAAGTGGTACTGCCCTTGGGAAAAAAGTGGTTCTTTTTTCCAAATAATTATGTCCTTGAATTACGTACACGATCATACAGTTCATAAACTCCATATATGCATTGGGTTAACCTTAATAGATTTTACCAAAAGGTTTAGCTTTTTATTAATCAGATAGAGTTATAATATAAATTCGTTTTCGTTCAAGAGATCGTTCTGCTGCTGCTACTTACTTTATTGATGAAAATCATAAAGAAATCCCCGTCTTACCTCTCATACCGGATTTCACAAAGACAGATGAATTTAAATTGAGAAATGAGCAGGTAAATATATTTGACATCCAAAGATTTTTGTAGTGAAAAAACGAAAATTAATGAAGGTGTTGTTGTGGTCTGCAAAAAATCTTTTGATTTTGAAGAAGTTGCGTTTCTCATGCAATCTGACTGACCTCTTCCAGATTTGACAAAAAGGTCCCCATTTCGACGAAAGAGACGAAGCATGTACCTGAAAAGGAGAAACGCCGATTCTCCGGAGAAATAGCGACTTACATATATTGCCAGTGCGAAATTCTGAGCCAGTTCGCCACTGTGTTATGTTGTTAGCCCTTTTGAGGCTTTTGGAACTCCCACATATTTTTTTTCTATTGTAGATTGAACTCTAGTTACAGAAGTGACCCCTTATTCAATTTTCAAGTAGCTTCTAAACCAATCGTTTATTCGTATAAACCGTACTGATTTGGTATCTTCAATAAAATACCGCAAATCTCCGATTATAACCCTCGCGAATATCTGCTCCCTGTCATGTGATTCCATTGTTCTTCTATTGTTCTAAGGGTTGAATTTGCCTATGAAGTTGTATAAGCTCAAGGCTTATATTTGGAGGTTTACGGTAGAATGTTGAAATGTCTTTAAGGGTTCAGCATACTTTGCGTAGTGAAGTTGCAAATTTCCGCCATTTTTATGGGCTATGAAAATAGGAAAAAGAACAAGATGAGACCATGAAAGAGCTGTAACTACGCGCAAATCACAATGAACAAGAGCAAATCCGATGAACAAGAGCCTTTAAATAAGTCTAAAAATAATCCGATGAACAATTTACCGTTAAAATTTGTGTTAATATAATCAAATTGAAATATGAAAAAATTATGATTTTACCATCTCAAAAAAAGGTTCTCTATACAAAATCTTCACTGAAGTTCATCATCTGCCCACTCTGTTAATAGCATTAAGCATTATGCAATCTTCGCTAAAAATGCAATAGTTTCTGAAAACAATCTTTTCTAAAAACAATTTTTCATTCACCAGCGAAAGTTTCTTAAATTTGTATGGGTTTCACCGGTGAGTTTCTTTTAAAGTGGTTTTAAGGTTGTTACAAAAGTTGTTATCAATAAATGTTATTGCAGTAAAGTGAAATTCAATATTATTTATATGATTTTTTATAGGTAACTCAGCGAGCAACAGAGGTTTCAATGGCATTGAAAATCATCGATATGTTAAATCAAGATAATTGCCAAGAAGAGCTTGTCAACATGATTGATTCAAAATTTGATTTCAAATCCTTACAGGTATATGTGGTAGTCTGATTGAAAGGGTAAGGGTTTTTCCAAAAATGTAAGTGGAATGTATTTAACAAGCATTTGAACTCTTCTTTTTCAATTGTAAAGTTTTGTTGTTTCGGGGGTCCCTAGATACGGACAAAGTTCGAGTTGCTGGAAAATTATTTTTGAGTTTCACCGTCTCTAAAAACATAAGAGATTCGAATAATAAATTATTGTTGCCTGTATTACGTCGATATTGATCAATATTAGTTAAAGGTTAAAAAAATTCGACTTCTGTTCAAATAAATTTAATAAATTTATTTGCAACGTTTCGAGCTTTGCTCTTCATCAGGTTTGAAAATAATGAAGAGAACGCGCGTTGAAAAAAGAAAGCTTTGAAAGATTAGATTCCTAACATTATCAATAGAATGTGATGTAGCGAGTTGAAAAGAAAATATGCAAACGAGAAAAGGTGTGGTAGCAAGGAAGTAAAAGATTCAAAATAAGAGATTAAAATGTTTATAAACTTTTTCAAAAGACAATTCCGCTAAAGATGGCCGAAATGCGATGCGTTCTATTATCGGAACAGCATGTAATTCTATTAGTGTTCGATAATCGAGTGCAATGCATCTTGGTCATAATTCCCGTTCCGCTTTCTTTTGTGGATGACTATTACACATTTTTATTGTTTCTTCGTTTCAGGGGTCCCTAGATATGGACAAGGTTGCAGTTGTTGGACACTCATTTGGAGGTGCAACGTCCTTAAAAACATTGGCACATGATAAAAGATTCAAGTGTGTATAATTTTTTTATTTTAGAACTATATACATTATTGTACCAAAATGACATTTATGTCATTCTTCTGTTATGGACAATAAGGAACGGGAGTTTCGTTTTTGACCAACCTCGCTCCCAAGGATATAGTAGATCCCCGCTATCAAGAAACTGAAAATTAACAAGCTGAGGCTCAAAATCTTCAGCAGAGCAATAGAAGAACAATAGAATGGTTTGATAAACAATTAGGCTAAAGCCAATTATTCAATTTCTTAACAGCGGGAATCTACTGTATTTCGCACCACTATGCTTTTTCAGATTTAAATCTAACCATGAAATGTTTTTGTACCAAGATTACACTTATGGCGATCTTCTGTCATGGACAATAAGGAATGGGAGTTTCGTTTTTGACCAACCTCGTTCCCATAGATATCTAACAAAAAGTTTAGAAAGAACATACTCTTGTGACCTACCTTGACTCTTCCTATTCGACTGTTTCGTTTTGAAAGTGTAACATGTTTGCTTTTGCAAATTTTAGATGTGCTGTTGTGTTTGACGCATGGATGTTTCCACTTGATGATGACGTCTACAATAATGTTGAGCAACCTGTCCTTTTTATCAATTCGGAAACGTTTCATACAAAAGTGGAGGCTAAGAAAATAATTAAAATTATGGGACACGGTAAGTAAATTGACAATTTAATAGACAAGCGATATCAAGGATAGAAATAAAAATTAATAGCATAAAAATCTAATATTTTATGATTATTGGGCAACATTTTCTCCGATCGTTCTTAAGCTTATCATTTACCATGCTTTTATTATTATTTTTTTGTTGCTTTACCTTATTTTTAGACAAAGAGAAAAAGATGCTGACCATCATGTGAGAATCAATTTTTTTATTCTGCTACTTTTTGCTGTTAGCTGTATAAATTCAAGGATAAATATTAAGGGATATCATACTCGGGGATAAATATTCTTCACAATAATTTATTATTCTTCCCAGCAAGAGTTAGGCTTCATTTTTCTTCTACCTGTTCGACTTAACAGTATCCAACGGGAATTCACAAGAAATTGCATTCTTTCTCCTCAGGGGAATATTTAAGTATCTTGGAAAATATTCACCACTAATCATACCTTGGAAACATCAAAAATATTGTTATCAGTTTAGTTATTTATGTCATTTAACATCGAATATAAATATACCTTAAATATATAACTTAATGTATATATATATACTTCAATGACCCCCACGCAAGGAATTTTTAAACTAAAATTCTGTTACCCATTGCAAGTTATAAGAAACTATTGTTGAAATTCTAAAAAAGCTAACAAACTTTCAGTACTGACACTTGGAATTGAAGAAACGAGAAGATATGTCAGATCTTTAATTTGTCTTAGTGTTTTTCATACAATTTTGTGAAATTATTTTCATTAGTTCTGTTTTAAAAGAAATGTTTCATTAATCTTTATGCAGTCTTATCTTTATCTTTATCTAATTAATCTTTATCTAATCTGCATGTAGCCGAATTCTTGTCTTTCCTCAAACTCAATATGTTATTTTGAAACATTTTTCTTGCAGGGGTACATGTCATTATTGCCAGTGTGATGTTCCGTCGGTAGTTCCATTCTGGATATTGAAAGTGCTCAAGATGAGTGGGAACCTTCCGCATAATGTCTCAACCGAGTTACATAGAAGACTTCTGATGTTATTTTTGAACACAAATTTAGGTTTGTGAACAAGTCTTTTATTTTTTATTGTTTAATTATCCGTGAAGAAAATTGTCTTCTTGCTCACCCACGAAAACCGAGTTCTTTTGCAATTCTAGTACAAGTTTATTTCTCCGGAATTTTTACATTCAATTTTAATAATTCTCAAGGGACAAAGAGAAAATGCCAAAAGAATTTATACGGTTTAACAGGGATGGAGCAGATGGGGCGACCGCCCCAACTGCATTCCATTTGGCTTAGTCGGCCAGATCTCTCTCCGAAGAACTTTTTCCCCCCTCAATTCTCCGAGCTGAGCTCCGCCCCTAGCGTCTATAGGGGTAAAATAGGTAGGCTCTAGGTATAATGGGTAATGTTAATTCAACGTTAATAATTGCCGCCAAAAGACTGATTTACAAAATGTCCTTGACAGTTCGATATTGTGGATGCTGATTTACCAGTTCACAATATACCATTTTAAATATTTTTGCGTTGCTTTCTTACCCCCAGCATACCCATTTTACCCCTGTGGATCCGAACATCTTTTATCAATAATTAAATCTATTTTTGAAAGCATTAAAATTTGAAAAAAATTATTAATAGTAGTCACTTTAAGAATTTCATTGTATTTATACCAGCATTAAAAAATTTGTATTTGATCTTCCTATGATTTTGTTTAAATTTTGGGTTTGTTTACATTTGGAGAATAGCCAATTACATTGCAGATTTTGCCTCACGTGTTTACATACATTGTAGACAGTCTATTTCCTTATTGCAAAGTAGAAGTCTCTAGGAAATATAGACTTCGCGCCAACATTACACTATTTATCCTCCTTTTCAAGACAAAGTAACCATGTGAAAATTTATCAAACTTAGAAGATTGATATTCTCGATTGATATTCTCGAGTTGGATTCTGTCACCAAAGTTTAGTTTAATGGCATATTTCTACGCACATTATTGTCAAAATTGTAGTGATTTATATAATTTGAGTCTGTAAAGTCCTGGACCGTGAAATTTTTTTTTTTAATATTCACTCTTAATTTTAAAATACGAGGCACTTATCTAACGCTACTTACAAACTACTTTACTATACTACATAACAAGGACGAATACCACGGTGAGCAAAAATAAAAAAGACAAAAAAGAAAAAACATCCCCGTAGTCCAGGTGGGGTCACACATATAGCTTATATAATTCGTTCAGGGTATGCCTTGGCAGATATTTGGAGAGATATTTTAGCAGACCAATGCCCTTTCTCGTTTTAGAGATAGCAGATTTGATATGAGCAGAGAAAGAAAGCTTCGAGTCCAGGATGATACCTAGATGTTTATGTTCAGTTACTTTTTTCACGGGTATGTTATTAAAAAGAATAACGGGGTGGTCCATTTCATGCCTTTTTTTTGAAAGTAGTAATTCGACAGCTTGTTTTTGCGGATCGGGATTAAAAGACATCCTCCAATCATGGGCCCATTGGCTTATCAACTCCAGGTCATGGTTCATGTCCTCGGCAGCTGCACTGGGTTCTTGAACAACCGTAAACAAGGATGTATCATCGGCAAAAAGCTTAGCATTACATTTCAAGTCAGCGGTGAGATCGTTGATATACACAAGAAAAAACAATGGTCCTAATATAACATTCGATGTATCATTCCCTTGACTTATAGCACGAGCAATATTCTGGCTCCTTGGTTATAATACTTGTTGACGCCACTTTGAGAGAACTGGACAAGAGCGCCTAAAGTTAAGGTGGGAGGGAGCGAAATACGGGTATTATGTAATGAGGCTAATCGTTCCAAAGCTAGACATAAATACCGGTCCACCGGTCCTTAATTATAATTATACAATAAGAACCTGCCAATAAGAAACCTGTTTTTGAAAAACAGCCGGTCTGGTTTCTTACAATTTTGGCAAGTTTAGACAGAGTTGGGCTGATGTATGCTGCCAATAATGCGACCCTCTCCTCTGACCCCCCCCCCCCCCTCTCCTCAGCGCCATTCCCAGGCCCAAATGAAATTTATTTGCTTACTCACCTAGCACAATATCGTCCATTGCTCCTCCCGGGCAAAATTCCAACATCATCTATAATTAATTAACAAAACTCTATTAATTGTAAAAAACCGAAGTAAACAAAAATTTCATAAATTATGAACAAGCAAAAACAAATGGACCGAATTGCAAACAGTGGGAACTCTGATATACCTCCAAGGAAACAAACCAAAATCATGTAATTATTTGTTCGTCATTATCACACAACCTAACTCTGATGCAACACAAATCTCCAAACGTCGGAGAGTAATATCAAAACAAAAAGTATATAGCTGGATAAATTAAATCTTTCGCAAATCGGTTTAAATCACTTTTAAAACTTTTTAAAGCATAGATAAATATTCTCTATAATAACCACCCCTATTTTCCAATTTTTTTATTTGAGCGCCCACTCACGGTTGATATATTTTTAATTTACATTCAGTTATTAATGTAAATTAAAATATTACTGTAAGTTTACAATAATATATTAATGCAACAGAAAGTTTTGTTGAAAGGTTTGAATATATTTTCATAAGCCCTCACACTCCAATTATCGCCCAGGGCGTTTAAAGGAGAAAATACGGTATATACCTATGTCTTATAACTACTTATGAAACTTTTGCTTTCTATTTTTTGAAAAGTAGCACCCAACCCAACCTTCAGCAACTTCGCATAAACTTTATGGTGGCAAGTTGTTAGCACGGTAAGGAAATATCAGACAACTTTTCGCATCTCTTCCAATGAGAATGACACCATGATAAGTATTTATTTATTTTCCCTATAGAATTAGACTTGTTAAAACTTCTAATAAGGTGTTTTAGTACTAACACAATGCTATAGTAAATAGTAATTGCATGAAATTCTAAAAGGTTCATTCAACCTGACATGAGATGCATGAATTTCATTCGAAAGCAAAAGCAGCTGCTGTTTATTTTCGAATTTCCTGAGGAATTTCATTTTGCAAAACCAGAACACAAAGAGAGATTTAAAGTTTTCAACTGAACACCTAACAAGGACATAAAAAAGTGATCTCAAGTTTTTCATGTAACACATTGAGATACTGTTTATAAGAAACTTGGTTCATGCCTTACTAAATGAAAGTTTCTCAATCTTAGGCCATTTTAGACTAAATTTTATCAGTAAAAGTTTCTTATCTGCATATGAAAAAATATAGTTTTCTTCACTTTATGTATATTCTTCATCTCAATAAAAACGAAATATATGGTATATTTTTAAATTTTATAAACGCATGGTGAGGTTACAGTCAGCCGGAATAGTCATCATAATATAGTCATAGTATAGTCAGTCGGAAATGTGATGTTGTTGCATTGGACGAGAGGGAAAATGGAGAAATTATATCCAAAATTTAAGTTTCTTAGTGATTTTTCATTTACTCATAGAAGTTTCTTAAATTTTTGGGGGTTTGACCTAGGTTAGTTTCTTATAAAGCAGTTCCTTATTTTTAAAAATGTGCAAATTTGAATAAAGAACTTTGCGTGCAGCTTCCCTGGTTTTTCTTTGTGAAAACTTTAAATAATTGAATCATATTTCTGTATGCACAATCAAACTCCATTTAACTTTTATTACCCTCAACCAGCAAATTCCAATACTCTCAACCAGCATATTCAAACAATTAGATTGATATTTAATTAGCTGTATTAACAAAAAATTGGAACTGCTTACTGAAAGATCAACATCAACAATTGTTCAAATCTGTTTAACAACAACTATCAATGTCAACAACATCAACAACTGTTTAATCGATAACTGTCCTGTCATTTGAAATGATATCCCTGTAGTTGACCACAATGCTCAGATTGGATTTGCAAAGACAAAATTCAACTTTTTAAAAATAAAATTCTGTCATAACTGTGTCATCCTCTAAAAATGATCAAAACTCCAGCATGAATAACTATATTTAGCTAACTTTACAAAAAGAGCACACAAAGGAAAATAAGCATTATTTTAGCCCCAAAATGACCCTCAAATTTGAAATTTATACAGTACCAACAATGGTTCAGGAGGCAAGTGCCCTCACAAGGCTGTCACACAATGTACTCAAAAAACCTGTCTGATGCCAGGAGTCCATGCAAATACAATATGTGATGTGGTCAACATTGGGAAAAATCATTAAAAATCTCTTGCCTATTTACTTATATATCTTAAAGGGAAATTTTGTCAAAACCATACAATTACAATATTTTTTCCCTGATATTTTTTACAGAAATTAGGCACTCAGTGCTTTGATCCTGCTTATTTGTAACACAACTTTAAAAATATCTGCCAAGTCCACAAATTACCAAGCAGAAAATAACCATCTTGATTAAATGACCATCTTGTAAATAATCTTAAAACATTTAAGTTATTTTGAACATCTAGCTCAATCAGAAGAAAATTTGCTCAACCAAGAAAATAAAAATTCAGTCAACAAGGGGAATTTTATCATCAGATTAACAAAAAATTCTTCCAGTAGCTTGATGCTGGTCACTTTATAAAAAACAAATAAAAAAGACTTATTTTTAACTCTGTTTTGCGACTTTTACCTTGCTAAACCATAAAATCTTCTCTTATGTGCTTTTAAAGATAAAATGTTTTTCAAGCTAATTGTTGCAAATTTATCTGCTTTTAATTTTGGTATGGGATGCATAATGGAATGCTCAATTCTGGATACTTCAATTTCATAGCCAAAATACCTTCAAATTGTTCAGAATGATGAGCCCAAAATAGAGGCTGGCTGTGGTATTTGTTGTTTACCCACAGAAGGCAAACAAAGGTAACTCAAGATTTCATCTGCTGCTAGTCACAATCAAGTTTCAAAATCAGGAGAAATTACAGAGAAATTGGGAGATAGAAAGCAGCTGATATCAGGAGTCTCTTGGTAATACCAGGACAGTTTCCTTTTCATTTTTTAATTTAAGGAGGGTCACCCTTCAATTCAAGGATTGATTTTCAAGGGGCCCTCCATTTAAAAACTTTAATTAAAAAATCATAAATAAAAAAATCGGGATAAATCACTGAGAAATTGGGATGTAGAAAGCAGCCGATATCATGAGTCTCCCAGTGATGTAGTGCTGTGACAGTTGTTGGCAGGCCTGAATATAAAACATTACCTTACCCATAACTGGCCATCATGGACATATGCCTGGAACATATCAACAACATGCTTGTGTTTACATTCTGACAAAATGTCAATTTCAACCATGAAATCTTCCAGCTCTGCCTCATCTTTAACAGGAACAATTTTTGCAGCTGCCAAGAGACCATCACTCTTTCTCTGAGCCTGAAAAAAGAATAAAAAGTAACTTTTAATTTTTATATATATACAAACAACGTCTTTTATTTCATTTAGCTTGAAAATGATGTTAAGATGACATCGAAACGTCGC
>JAYJMH010052581.1:0-13359 GCA_036873815.1 Phacellophora camtschatica | reverse complement strand
CACGTGCGATCAAAAGCACGCCTTGAAAACTTTAGGCGTGCGCGTGCGATCGCACGCCTCAAACGTACAGGCCTGAATTATGATTACTAGAAATAGATAGCCTAATAACTAACAAAAAAATTCAGACCACATTGCATTGATCATAAACACAAATGTAGCAAAGGAAATACTGGAATTTTTCCGTTCATTTGAAATAAAAATATTCAAGAATTCTTTAATAATTTTAAATTAAGAATAATTTTTGTATTTTAATATTTTCACCTTAATGTTCTCGAATTTCTCAGGGCAAAATCTCTCCACAGGAGCATCAAAAAGTGCCAAAGGAGGGCAACCTTGCCTGAAAAATATAAATATTTTTAGCAAAAAATATTGAGTGCCAAAAATAAATAAACTGAAAACCAGCAAATGTAAAATTTTGAGGAAACAACATCCAACAGTGCTATCCTGAGATATATGACAAAAAACAAGTGTACATTTCATTCTTAAAAAGCTTTTTGAAATGTGCATTTTATGAACACATAATATTTGTCATACATCTGGGGATAGCCCATGGACGTTAAGCCTATGTAATCTATTATGCCCACTCAGTTTTTGAAATTCTCATGCACAGAAGAAAGATCTTAATAAATAAGCTAAAAAATAAAGCATGTATAGCATTTACTAACCCTGTGGAAAATTTGCATTAAAGTCTTCTTAATGCTACATCAGAGTACGTTATTTCTTATATTATCATAGTAAAATACTTCATGTAATAATTCTATCAGGCCACTTTATATAAAGATACTCACTGCCACTAAATTCAGTTTCTGATTTATTGTGCTGTGTTTGCATGGTCCAGCCCAGTCAAATTTGAAATTTTTGTGTGCATTTCTGCTGTGCTAAGACACTTTTCAAACATGTATACCGTAAACCCGCTGGAGGCTAATTTTGTTTTGTCTTTTTAGGTGGGCTTATTCAAGGAGGGATTATTCTAGTGGGGAGCTAATTTGAGGATTTACGGTATATACATATAGCACAGGCCTGTACGGTAATTAAATTACAATTTTTTCAAGTGGTGCTGCAGCAAATGCATAGATTATTATCATGTACATACCAGGCTCTGTATGCACCAACAAATTCAAGGTCTAGAAGATGTCCAGACACTGATGTCATCACCATCTTTGCATTCTGTAATAAAGTTAAAAGAAAATGACAACCAGATAACCATGAGTTTCAGCTTTAAATGTTTTATAAGTTTTGATTGTTATCTAGGCTGACCCATATTTGCAAAGCTTTGATGTAGGAGCTTTAGATTTGATAATTTTGTTTTTCCTTAATATTGAAAGAGGCTTCAACTCAAAGTTGGACGTTTTCTTTGCAAAAATCTACTAGACTAATAACCGATGTGCTATACTAAAGGAAAGCCATGCAATATTTACAGCAGATTGCAGCATAAATCCTTCCTTTGGTTTCACTGTCTACACAATGATTATTGGGTAGGGTCTGGCAAACAATATTTGCTAAGGTATCAAACTATAATTTGAAGCTTCTTCTATTAAATTCAAGCAAAAATTATTAAATGTACTAAAAGCTCCTTACAGCACTTTTGCAAATATGCGGACATTTTTAAGGACCACCCAGTACATAACAATTTTTTTTTTTTGGCAGAATTTCAATTCAGCTGCAATACATAATTGAGTTTAGTTTCTTAAAAGTTAATTAAAAAACAACTTACAGAATTCAAAATATTGAAGTTGAATTCATAAATCTTGTTGAATTTTGATAATCCTTCACGCTGAAAATAAATATTTTTTATTTGTTAATGTATAATATATTCAAATTCATTTTATTATCTGAAAGTCTTTTATTTCTTTGTTACAAAAATTATGGAACACCATTTTCAAGTCAAATGCACAAACAAACATGTCTGGCATGGACAATAGGACCATTCTTTTCTTTTCAATGTTTGCTGTTTAAGTTATAATAATAAACCACTTTGATTAACAACAGCCTCATTTTGGAAATTGTTTAAAATATCTCCCCAAAGTTTTTGCCCAGATTTTTATTTAGCGCCAAAATATAGTCCAAATAAGAGTGTTCATGATATTGATTTTTATGACTATAAAAGGTTCAAAGTTTTGTAAGGGATTTGACTGTGAATAATGACTAGGGGGGAAGTTTCACCCAACAGTTTTGTGGTCAAATCTCTTACAAAATTTTTAACTTCATTTTGTCATAAAATCAACATCAAGGGGAGTGAAAACTCTTATATTGACCAATTTTTGGACGTGCTAAATTCAAATATGGGCTCTAAAAAGTTGTACAAAAAATTTATCCTCAAAAATAATCTGGATGGATTATTATATTGCATATTTCAAGCTAGCTGGAGTTGTTGGCACTTTCTTTTTCTTTTGAGTGTATTTTGTTAGTTAGTACTGTTCCGAATTTCAAATCCACCTGTGTGTTCACCTGAAAAACTTCTAACATATTTCTTTTCTAACACAGAACCACATATCAGTACTGCAAACCAACATGACCAGTTTTTGAGGCCCTGCTCTGATATTCCTGATTCCTGAAAATTTTACTATTATTGTTGCTGTAATGCTGTTGCTATTATAAAAAACTGATTAGTTTAGTATGTTCAAATGTATTTTAGTTCTTTTGCCGCCAAACTTGTTATAAGTAATGCATGTTCAGTTTATAATTTTGTTTAATATTTTTTAGTTTATATAGTCTATAACAAAATAGCCAAGGGTGTGTACAGTTTCAGTTTGGCACACAACTTTGATCGGGCAAATAATTCCTTGATTGGATTGGGATAATTCCCCAAGCACCCAATTCTTTTTTGTGAGTTTGTTTATTGTGTGTTGCCGAAAAATTGGTATATTATTGATATTGATGCATATTAATTTTTATATTATAATTAAATATATACACACGCACAAAGCCACCCCACTTTCCACAGTCTTACCCTCTGAGAGTTACCATTGGACAATACTCTGGAAATTTCTTTTGCTGCATCGTTTTTCTCTGCAACATTAAGAATTGTTTGGTTTCCAGGCATGATGAAGTGAAGATCAAGGCCAAATGCTAAACAATTGGTTGATTATTTAATTTTTAAATAGCTCGTTGTTGTAGTTGTTTAGTTTTTTGGCGCCAAATTAAACTCAAACCCAGTTTTCATTTTTAGCAATGACGTCACTAGCAGCCTCTTTTGGAGACAGGAACACATTTGAGACTTGCTGTAGTTGTTGTTGTTAAATAATTTTTGAAATTTGTTGAGGTTGAAACTTGTAAAGTTACCAGGACTAAAGTGCCAGTCCAGTGCCTGCGTACTGCATATTTGCAACTTTAGATTTGTACGGCGTGTGGCTTGCTAACATGAATGAAGAAGATGAAGAACGTCCCGTAAGTTTAAGGAGAGTATTTCTCGAAGACGTCGTTCGGCATCATTCCGCACATGGAGATAAAATTGGAATTGTTTTTCGAAGTGGAGATGACTCTTCCGAGGATGATTCTTCATTCTCTGACGACGAGGAGGACGAAGAAAAGGTTAAGGAAGGCCATGTGATGGTATCATGGTACCCAAAAGGACATGAAGAAGAAATTGAAGTGAAAATGGTGTGTTAATACCCCTCCTGTTTGTTCCCTGTGTATCACGCGTGCGCGATGGCAGCCAAAAGGCTGGGTTTCACAGGTAAAATTAGAGTGGGGTTATGAAAAAAAAATTTGTTTGTGGCTTCTCTTGTTTTCTTAAGGTAGAATGTGGTATTAAAAGCATACGGATAGTATATTAAATTTCCTTCAAAATAAGCCCCCACACACCTTTCTAGCTTGCAAAATAAAATAATTATAACTAATCAAACACATCTGATTACACAGTGAGAGGCAGTGAAGTAGGTTTGATTACACTATGAGTTTACAGAATGCACAAAAGTCAAACACAAATTTTATTTGATTCCCAAGGTGTTAGATTGCATTGAACACCAGTTTGTATTCTGTTTTACCTGTTTGCTTTTCCTTTCCAAAAAAGGTTGAAAATTGCATGGCTGAGATTTTTGAAGTATGAACGAAAGATGAATTGCAGTGAGAACAAACATGTTTTTTTTTGGATCAGACAATAATGAATCTATTTATTTTTAGCTTGATGTTGTTGACAGAAGATCTCTTCTTCATGGTGATATTGTTCGTTGGGCAAACCCAAGCAAAGGAACAATGAAAGGCTATGTCTGTGGAGTAGAAGTGAGGCTAGACATAAAGATTGTTGGAACAAGCAAGATTTTAAAAAACATTGACAGCAGTGAGTTACATCTTTTACAGGTGAAAAAAATTTAAAATACCAAATTTTTTAAAATACGAAAATTTTGCTTGCCATTTTGTTTTCTTTTTTTGAAGCATTTTTTGGTGATTGTGATGGTAAATTGATGCTGCTAAAAGTGTAACTTTCTTAAGTTGCTGTGGAGGTGTTTTACTTTTTATATAAAACACTTCATTTTATAGTTTGATACCTTGCTTGCTAAACTGTACCCAATAATCTCTGAGTTATACACAATGATACCAAAAATAGAGAATTTCTGCTGCTGCAGCAATCTGCTAAAAATACTAAAATTAAATAATTACATAATTATAGCCTTGAAAAGGCTATTAACATTGGATTTTCTTTAATACATATACTGTATATCAGGAATTACTTGTTAGATGTTGATAAACAATTTATTAAAACATTTAAGTTGAAGCCTTTCATGTCAACATCAAAATTACAACACAAAACTATAGCCTATCCATGGCAGCTTATTTGCAAATGTGGGGACATTTTTTCTTGGACATCCGGTGAAGACAAAATATTTTCAACCAATTGAATCATTCTAGCAAAATATTTATTATCAATCATTCAGATTTGTGTTTCAATGGAGATTTTTTAAGCATCTTCAGATTATTTCAATTTTGATATTTACAATTATCTTAAGATATTTTACTGAACACTTTTATTCAAGTTTTTTATGTGCTTGCAGAAATTCTATTCTGAATTAACTGTTGCTCAGGGATGTTGGATTGGTACTGTTGAGGAAGTTATTTTAAAGGTGACTTTGAAATTGAAAAATGGAGCAAGGTAATCATGTTGTTTGCCTTTTTAGTTCAATGTTTTTCACATTTGTTTTTTATTATTGCGTTTTCAACAACACTTTCTAGTTTTTAGCACTTTATATAGTTTTCTGCAACATCAAAAGGAATGTGCTACCCATAGAAAATAAGTGCTGATAGTGACTGACTCACCAAGGATCAGATTGACCAGCTATTTAACAGATTACCAAATAAAATCAAGACAGCAGATCTGATAATCTGAATATTTTCAAACGAATAATCAAAGAATTGGATGGTCCAAACTGTAAATGTAATGTCTGTAAATACAAATGAATCTATAGTCCTTCTGTGAATATCATCTGTAAACATCCCAAAAAGATCCTTTTTGTGTAATACTTAGTAAATTATTTCCTTTATTTATGTCATTTGTTAATCGATGTAGATTAATTTTCTTTGTACATATTTGTAAATAGAAAGCTGGAATTATTTATTGATTTAAAATAATTACAACAACAACAATTTATTTATTAGCAGAATAGGAAGACTATTATGACACTTCGTATTCATGTTAATAAAACTGAACACGTAAAATGTTTTCTAACATACAATGTACCTGCAAGGAATTAGCTTTCTTAACGGACACATTGTTCATTTTACTGGTGTAAAATATTGCTATCATTTTACTTATTTCTTTCAGCATGATGATATTATATAATGGAATTATGTTACCAATAAATAACAAATAAGAATTGTTTCATTTACTCATGCTTTGGATGGTATTATTATAAACATATGATTATTGTATATGCACATATTTAGAAACATTTATCTATAGTTACATACTTATGGTCCTATATTATTTTTTGTATATTTTCATAAAGGTGCATTATTGAAGGTGATCAGGTTCATATGTTGGTGGATAATACTGACATACGGGATGAGGTAAGAACTAAGTATCATTTTCTTAATTGTGTTATTGTGTTGCCCTATGACATAATTAATGTAAGTTTTTTAACGTTTTTATGAAAGTTCTATCACATGCTTTAAAATTAACTAACTTTACAGCAAAGACTTTACAATAGATACTTTTAATCTAATTATATACTGTAAAAATTATTGTTTCTGTATATATATCAATACTTTTAATTTGATCCTACCTTACATGGGTTCCCAAATTGTTGGAATCCGCTATAAAAACCAACTTCCAGTTCAATTGGAATGACAAGACTTATTGTGCAAAACTCTGTGCATCTGATGAATTGTCCTATTAAATTTCGAATAATAGCTTTTTGTTTTTAATTTTACAGCCTATTATTGCTCTTTCATTATTATATTCTTCTTCACAAATTTTCCATATAACATAGAGTGAAAAAGTATTTGATGTTTAAGAGTGTCCAGCTCTGAAACAAAGTTTCCAAACTAAGACAAATTTAACTTTCTCATACTGAAAAAGATAGAGTTGGATTGCTTGCACTCATGCACAACTTAAGATTTTTTAGGTCAATTGTATCTGATCATTACAATTTTTACGCTAAACTGCTCCAAGCTAATCAAGAAAATTTGTAGAGCATGTCTGAAATAGATAGAAACTAAAGAAATCAAAGAGTTAGGAGATCATTTCCCCTACCATTTGGAAGTAATTTACAAAAACTTTAGCGGAGCATAATTCTCTCCTGTGTAAAATAGGGTAGGATTAATTTCATTTGGCCATTAAAGTAAGCAAACCTTTTGTCTGGTCTTTGATTAAAAACGTCACTTTTCCCATGTAAACAGTCAGTATTTTAACTATGCAGTACTGAAAGTGAATTTGTTTTTACAGAATTCTTCTTTTCATTTCAAATCGTTCTACCCTGGCCAGAGTGTGGCAGGGACTGCAAGGCATTTCAGGGATGTACAATGGATAAATGGGCCACGTCCTGTTGTTTCTAATAATCAGAGGGTCACTGCGATTGTTGAAGAGGTTGTGTTTGCTGTATTTTGTTTTTGTTTTTTTTATTTTAATGCTTTGCTATAAATTGAAGTGAATTTTGTCAATTAAAAATATTCTTCTTGCAATATTAAAAAAAATGTATGTTTTTCATAATTTTGTTTGTTTGGTTCTCCAAGGACTGTGAATTTCATTGATAAGGACTGCAATGGTTGCTTTCGATTGGGTATATGCTTGCACTGCTTTACTCATCATGTAACCAAATCAAACAGCAATTTCAGCTGTGCCTGTAGTGGGCAGGCAAACAGTTTTTGCAGACAGTTGATCTAATCACTGAAATTGGGATTGCTTTCGATTTTTATTTTGTTTTTCATTCAGCATGCAAAGGATTAATCTTTTCAATTGGTGTTCAAACAAACCCACACAGTGACAAATATCTGATTTGCTTTCTTTGTAAAAGTTTCACAAGCGTTTTTGCTATATCCATAATAGGAACACCCTCGTTTTTCATTGGTATTTTTGTTGTAATCAAAATGAGCAGCATTTTTACTTAAGAGAAACGTAAAACGAAGCCTAAATTAAGACTGTGGTAATTTTTCTAGTTTTTTATGAAATTGTTTTCAAGGCTAAACCGTTGATAACTTAAAAATGATATTAATAAAATTAAGGTTTGAAAACAACTCAAATTGCTAACTAGAAACTTGCATAAAGAGCCTATATTTCTGAGTACCAGCCTGTCACGGTTCTTACCTGACGTGTTAGAAAAAATAGCTGAGGATAGATAAAGGGTGAATTGACTAAATATCTATAAATGTTGCACCTTTTATTGTACCCCTAAGAGTTACACATTCTCCAATCAACTTTCATTCTTTTCTCATTAATTTTTCAAATTAATTGATCAGCCTCAAAGGTTTTAATATTTTTAGGTTCTTTTATGCATGTTTCTTCTTTATATGATGTGTAACAGTCTTATTATTTATTGATAAGGTGAATGTATCTGAACTTAGTGTTATGTGGCAAGGACATGGATACAATAAAAATCAAGATGGATCATTTCAACTGCCTCCAGCTAATAGTGTTTCAGAAGAAGATATTCCAAAGTAAGAGCAGATATCCCAGAAAATGTCCCCGCATGTATCCCCGCGTTTCCAAAGCTGCTGTGGATGTGCTTCAGTTTTGATTACTCTGACTTCGCTTGAATTGGATACAAGAATCTTTGCTTGATAGTTTGATACCTAGTTTGCCAAAATCTACCCAATAATCACAGAGTTTTACTCAACGAAACCGAAAATAGAGGATTTTTACAACTGCTATCTGCTGAAAATAATACATTATAGTTTTCAGAAAGCCATCAACGCTGGCTTTCTTTTTCGTATAGTTAAAGGAGTACTAAGTAGATTTTATCAAACAAGGGATAAAACGTAAAGTTAAAGTCTCTTGCATCAACTTCAATCAAAAGCGAAATTATCAAAAATAAAGCTCCTCCAAAACAGCTCTTTAAAGTGGGGATATTTTTTGGCCACTTACTAGTTTCTACAAGTGAAACTTTATTTGATTGAATGGCACTCGTTTATTCCATGGTCTTGAAACGTTGCATTGAAAATTGCCCCAATCAACTCACAGTTCAAATGTTTTCCTTATTATTGGTTAAATTAATCTACACAGCAAACATCCAATTTTGTTACTGTATCTCATCGTTTTTTCATAGCAAAAGAGAATTTTGCAAAGGAACTTTTGCATAGCCAAGGTGTTTTCAAAAAGATAAAACCGTTTATTAAAAAAGGAGGCTTCGTATGGAAGGAAAATTAATGAAGTCTATTTTATTTTGTTTTAGTCTTATTGCATTTGATCATTTTGGTGGCTCCAGCATTCAGATTGGAGACAAAGCTTTCTATGTTTTGAAAAAGTGCGATGTTTCAAAGATATCTGCATTTGCACATCGGGAAATGATGATGGAAACTCTCGAGGCTGCTACCAACGAATCGGGAGAAGGTTTGAAAGAACAACCGCAATTAAAAAAGCGAAAATCAACGAAAGCGAAAAATCAGGCGGAGACAGTGGGAAAGGTGGCGAACAGCAATGGAGAGAGGTCGTTGGGTACAGTAACCGTTAAGGAGGACACAGCCGCAGATGTAATAAGTGCTAAACTGAATTTATTGTATATCGGTTGATCTTATATATTTGAGGAAGGCGACCATCATGAGAAGCAAATTTGCAATATCATAATTGCTAAAAAATTAATAGCATCCAAAAATTTACTCATTTGTAGGTGACTGTTGAAAAATATAAATGGAACCTGCCTGCTTGCGTTCGAATTTTTAGATTTTACTGTAAATATCTCGGTTTGTTGTTATTGTATTGTAAAATTTCAAAAAAAATCTCTGATGCAGGCTGATTTTCAAAAATCTTTCGTGGTTTCTTATTGTTTTAAAATTGAGGCTTGAGTTATTAAAGTATATATATTTTATCTCATAAGGAAGATGAAAAATACCAAGATGAGGACTCGTGTTCCACTGAAGAATCGGCGGATGATGAAGACAGTGATCACGAAACGAATGAGCGGGAATCACGTCAGCCTATCACAATCACTTCAAGCAGCCGGCGGAGTGAACCTCGACATCAGGCCGCGACTGCTGCACCCCGCGCACACACTGCACGGCGACGGAGGCATATCGCTAGAAAGAAGAAAAGGTATCAGGTTCCTGTAAAGCTAATTGCTGATGAGAAAGTGTGTGTTGAAGTGATATCGACACGGTCAAACGTGAACGTGACATGGCAGGACAACAGTGTGGAGGAAAATATTCCATCTACTGAATTGCTTCCAGTCATCGATTTCGATGAACACGAGTTTTTTCCTGGAGATTTCATTATTGATAAAAGTAAGGGAAAATAGTTTGTCAGTTTTGTCTGATGTCGCTTTAAGCACCGTATTTCTTTTAACAAACACCTGTTTTCAAATAAACGCCTATATAATTGCCTCTTGTTTTGACATATAATGGCCATAACTGCCTCCATCTATTACGTCTCGTTGAAGAGCTGTGGCGATAAGCTACTGTGCCCATAAGCATATGAATAATGACACTTAGTCTCTGTTGACAAAATTATTCTTGCACAGATTATCACACATATTCATCAAACTAAAAAATTTGGAGGCATGAATTGAAATATGAAATGATAAATTTTCAACTCAACTTTAAAATATTTTGAACTAGTTTACGCTGGTCAGTGTCTCGCCATTTGGAAATTGCGGCTTCCCTCTCCCCCAAGAAAATCAGGTTTATTGTGAATAACATCAGATGAATATTCAGTGTTGTTTTTACATATAAACTATATTTGTACACTGGTTGTATAATCCATGAGATCTTTAATTGCATTGCATCTTTAAAAGATATTTAAATAAGTTTTGAATTGTAAATAAGTTCAATTAATTTTTATATAAATTTTATTGTGTAATGTGTGAAATGGGAAGGCACCTTGGAAAAGGAATTTACATTTCTGAAGGGTAACCCTCCCTGTTGATATAAAAGTGAAATATGAAATATCGCACTACAGAAACTAATTGTCGCACGTGTGTTTTTTCTTAGCTGCTGCCGTTGGTTCGGAGGCCAGCACGGGCGTCATACAGCAAGTTGACAACACCCAACGCACGTGCAAAGTCAAATGGATGGATAGAATTGAAAATCAACACGAAGAAAGAGTCAGCGTATATGACATTGAGAACCATCCAGACTACTACTTTAGGCCTGGTGATGTGGTTGTAAAGTTGGATAATGATACAGATCTTGATAAAGATAACAATGAGTTAGCTGTGCCTCCTTGTGGCGAGGTTTATTTGTAATTTTATTTATTTATATAAAAGCCTTGAAACACATTTCTACTGACTATACTTGCTAATTTACTATACAACACTGCAGGGACGATGCTGTACCAAAAGAACATCACTACCCCATGGTTACTACAGGAAACTAAAACACAACAAACAAAAGACGAAAAAGCAACGAGAAAACAAAATTTGCAAATTAATACAGTATAACCTATTCTTGCAATAACTCTTCAAAAAGCAAAGACTTACTTGTCGCAAGTCCAAGTAGATACAATAAAGGACTGTACCAAAAACTGCATTGGGGGGGGGGGGGGTTATACCACGCCATGCAATGGTTTCTAAACTTAATTTTGCTCTTTCTTATTGTTACCAAAAAATAATTTTGCCCGACCCAATGTCGTACTCAAATCTACATTTAAATTATTTTGTCTCGATGATTGACACTGAATGTTTTACATTTTAGGTTCTGAAGGTTGACATTGAAGGTAACATTCATGTTCTCTGGGCAAACCAAACTATATCCGGATTACCTCCACGTAGTTTGTATAAAATTGTTGAGGTATGTGGATTCATTTATTCTTCAAGAAGTTCTGCACTTTTGGAAATCCATTTCATTAAAATTCTAAGGAAATTGGAAGCTTTTGTTGGCATTTATTTCCCAGTTCTTAGCTAATAAATTTATATATACCATAAATCCTCAAATTAGCCCGCTGGAGGTTAATTAATTTGAAGCATTTTTTGGTGGGGGCTAATTCAAAGTCTGACTCTTTCCTATAGGATAACTACATAAACACGAATACTGCGGAATAACTATACATTGAAAGAACAAGATACATGTATATAACCAGAATTCGCTGAATAAAATGTAAAATCACAGGCTTAATGAAATGAGAGGGTGGGGGCTGATTTGAGAGGGGGCTAATTCTAGGATGTACGGTATTTATTTTTTTCATGTTGAAAACATCCAACCACTTTGCTGTATTCATGTAAGTATGTGATGAAAACTTGGCAATTGGATTGTCTTATCTCAAAATATAAACACAATTATATTTGGATCAAGCATGAACTTTTTTATTGCTGCTTAGGGTTAAAATGGACATACATTATTTCATTTTGTATGAAAAATAAATCCCAACAAGTTTTAACTTATGTTTTCGTTATACAGGAATTGTCCTCCGGCTCAGCGAGTTCCGACGAGGAATGGGAAACAGCAAGTGACGTCAGCACAGAAGACGAACAGCTACAACTTGATCCATTAGAAGATGTTATTATGAGATCAATGAGGGCCTTAGGAGATGTCCATCGAAATAACGAAGACGAAGGCCGAACCCAAGAAAGTAACGAGGACGTAGAGGAAAATGAGGCAAATCTTGACAGTGAGGAAAATGCTGACAAGATACCAACTTTAGATACGGAAGCAACCCCAACAGCACAACCCACTGAGACTGCGTTGAGGGCTGAAGTACCTGGTGTAAAAATAAGGCCTTGCACTGCTTGGAAGGATGAATCTGAAAACCAAACAGGTAAATATCTTTTTATTTTACGTTATGTCAATAAACTTGTTTTTAAGATTTAATTTTTTCGTATTTTTGAAATTATTTAAAGCCAATGCACTTGGCATTTTTATTTATGTTTCTTCGGGGGCATGCTTTATACCGAAATTTTTTAGGTATACATTTTTATTCATGAAAATGAGTGAAAAAATTGAATCGAAAAAGACTTTGAGAAAACTCAGAACACTTCTCAGACTAAAACAATGTTTCGAAACATTCAAACAATCAGTGAGAAAACATTAAAACAAAGAGAACAGTGTTTCAAAGAAAACACTTTTGAGAAAACAAAGAAAACACATACAAAGAGAACATTTTTGAGAATACAGTGTGTCAGAAGAAAACATAGACTTCGGGATAATGTATCTCTTTTCTTATTTCTTTTCTTTTTTTTTATTAATGCATTTATTTATTTATTTATATATTTTTGTTTCATTGTCACAATTGTCTTTGCAATATTTATCCTTTCCAGAAACGTTCAGCATATTGGAGGATGTTCCTACATGTCACAAGTATGTCAATAATCAAGTTCAGCCAAACAACCCAAGACAGTTTAATTCTGCTGTACGGAAAGAAATGGTTGCGTTGAAAAGTCATCTCCCACCTGGTGTCTGCGTTAAAAGTTTTGGAAATAGGCTGGTAAGTTTTTCTCAACCTTCTTGTGTCGACGGACCTATCTCGATTTTTTGAGCATTCATTGATTGGCTATAGAATCTCGCGTCAACATTCGACTGATTCCCAAGAGAATCGAAAAGACGGAACGCCACATTTGAGTGCGATTCGAATGTTGAGTTTGGGATCAAATTTTCAGATTTAAAAATAGTTTTCGTAAACGCAGGAGAGGGGGAGTAGAACAGAAGATTTTTTATGTCATTGTTTTCATTTTTGTGTTTTTTTGTTGTTCTTTTTTTACATCTTTTCTTTCTTATAAGAATATTATTTTTGTAACATTTAATTATAAATATTAACGATAATAATGAGCGACGTTTCGATGTCAT
>JAYJMH010052570.1:0-13360 GCA_036873815.1 Phacellophora camtschatica | reverse complement strand
TTATCTATTGTTCTCTCTAAAAAATCAGCCTGGAGGTTCTTAAAAGTGTGTTTCTTATATGCGGGTTTTTACTGTAGCATGTTAGAATTTGTGGTGAGACAATGTAATGCTTGTACACAAAAAGAAGCAATGTATCCAAATTCTTCTTTTTATGTTTGGCTGTCCGAACTGCATTCTGATTCGCTGCTTTATGACGATAACACTATCATAAAGCAATAAGGATTCTATTAATTGTATGGATAGGTATTGTTAAAAATAAATGAGGCAAGAATCAGGTCATAGCGTGAATTAAAGGGAGACTGCAAACAGGGGTGGATAAAGTGTGGGAGCATGGGAGCGCCGCTCCCAGGAAAAGTTCTACTGTATATTTTTGCTCCAGAAACGTTTTTTGACAACAATGTAAAGTTTTTCTGAAAATTTAATAAAATAGGCAGATCCTGAAATAAAATGTGGTTAACTTGAAAGAAAAATGTACGTTCAACTGTCATTTTAACATTGAAAAAATTAAAATTTTAGGAATCATGTATGTAAAACATTTTTTTACATACAGTAGAAGCCAAATCTGTGAATTTTAGGGAAATTGGCAGGAACTTTTCACCAAAAAATTTAACACTCCCTGGAACAAAACATTTTTATTGGCCTTTGGCTGTAAATACTCTTGATCTTTGGTGCAAAGTTGGAGAAAGGGTATAGTAAAAGGGTAAAGGGTAATGAGAAATATGGAGAAAAGGTAAGGTATCTAATTGAAATTGTTTTTTTTTAGTTAAGAAGTAATGGCACTGATGAAGTGAGCAGTTGTATCAGTGGAATTAAGAATATCACTCGGTTGGATTTAAGCGATAACGGTAATATTAATTTTATATGTAAACGCTTGCTAAAGGTTTCACGTGATATAAACAATATTTCTATCATTTAGCTGTTGGAAAATCTTAATTGTTCTAAGGAAATAGTCAAGACAATGGAAAGTTAGGATAAAGAAAGGGATTTTCGTTTTGGAATTTACTTTAACCTTTTTACCGTGCGAATTTATTCGTAACGAACAGCTAAATATTTTATTTGCAGGAGTAATCATAAATAAATCAACTTATAAGATCAAGAGATAAATTCAATAAATACGATTTCTAGGCTATAGGGTTTTTCATTTTTACCTCCTTGTCAATGGGCAAAAACAAAAATGTAGTGCCACTAAAATAGCAAGGGGGGCTCCAATATAAAAATAACCCAAAAGCAATACCGAAAAGTAAAAGTCAGTCGTTATTTGGCATTAACAAGGAAGGCTGAGCCCCCCTGAGCCCCCCTAGCACTACATCCCTGTCTATAGGGTTTTTCCACGTGTGGATGGGTTAGATAACCTATGAAGAGTATTTTAAATCCTTTTAAATTTTAAAGCATTTTTCCAACAATGTATTACTCTGTTTTTTATATTTCTAGGAATAGATATGGATATGGTTGGATTATGTCAGAATATTCAGAAAAACACATCGTTGAAGCACTTGAATCTTTCGTATAATATTGGCAAATCACGGTTTGTATGATTTGATTTATAAATATAAAAATATAATATATTTATATATTAAGATGTGTTAGCATTCAAGTATCAAGTATATTGTTTAATTTTAAAAACTTGTTCATGAAACACGGTTCAAGAAAAAATTACAATTTTTGTGTATTTAAAGATTTCATTTATTTGTTAACCCTTTCACTCCGGGATTCATTTCTGCTAAACCGGCAAATCATATGAAAATTGTATTTTGCAGGGGGTTGCACTTGCAAGCCAACTAATTTATTATATAAATTTACGTTGGAATATCTGAAATTAATATAAAGTCCGGATTTACTGCCCGGATTTACCTCCTGAAAATATGATGTTTTACGTTGTTTGTCAATGGACAATATGGCACTTCCCGGGGTGAAAAGATTAACTGAAAAGAGAATCGGATTTTAACTAAAAACTGACAAATGAAGGTAATTTTAATTTCACGTTTTTGACAGGTAAACGTAGTCGCAGATGACTGGATGATATCCCAAACTCTACTTTTACCATTCGAGCGTCGTTTTATGTACAGTTTGAAACTTGTAGTCTTACAAAATTTGAGTTACACCTCTACAAACCAGAGTTAGAGATTTTTTGAGTCACCAGCTATATATATATATATACTTACTTTTTTCATTTTACGCACTATTTTTTGTGATTCGCAAGCCTATAGTTAAATGTTGTTGGTTTTTTGACAAATCTGCTTTTGTTGTTGTTCAGTAAAAATTCGTGTTTTGTTGTTTTGAATGTTTTACAAAAGAATCATTCATTTAATATTTATCTTAGAAGTATAAACATGTCAGCAATACTTGAAAGTGTGGGTGAAATGATCATGTCAGAGACACTTGTGGGTTATTTTTATTTTATTAATAAATTATAATAAATTTATTATAACTAATATATTACAATAAATTATAAATTATAAATTTCATTTCAGCATTGGATTGTTTATATCTCTAATTATTGGTTGGGATATATATATATGTGTTGGGTTGTTGGTTGGAATATATATATATATCTAATTATGGGCCTCGTGGATACTGTACTGGATTGTTTGAAAATATGATGTTACTCACCCAAATGTTATGGGCGCACACGCATGCGCATAAGGTTGAATGCGCATGTGTAGGTTTAGTTCGCGTTTTATACTTTGAGGAGGAATCTTCCTTTGAGTTAGATTGGGAGGCGGAATGTTCTTGTTCGTGGTTTATTCGATTCGAAAGTCAAGGGCCTAAAGGACTGAAAAAGCTCGCAATATTTTGGTGCAAAAAATCATATTTTAAAACAATCCAGATTCCGTGTGGCCTATGATCTTTTCTGTCTATTTTAATGCTCATTCACCGAGTCAATTCACTCTCATTGAAACAGAATGTTTTTTTTTTGCCTGTTGTTATAAGTTAAAATAAATCTGGGCATGAAAGTGTCTTTGTTATTTCAACAATTTATTGAAAATGTTTAATTTTCAATTACTTAAATTTTTAATGTCAATAAGCCATGATTATTGATTCTAGTTTTTCTAGTTTATTGATTCAGGAATTTTGGTTAAAGTAAAATGAATTGCACCGCGTAAAGTCACAAAATTACGTGCATTATCAAACAGATTTTTCGCATGAAGGGCGAAAAGGATGTAGGTCTTAAAGAAAGTAAGAGATGCAGTTAGCATCCACTTTCGTGAACTCCAACGGAAATTGAAATCTGTTCGAGATAAAGAATGTTCGAGTTAATGGGCAGTACGAAACCTAGCGAAGGTAGCATGCGTGCAGACTCACTCCCCTCTACGAAAGGAGAAAGAGTTTTGAGTCTGAGAGTAGGCAAAGCAAAGGGAAATTTTATTTTTTTTTCAAAATAGCGAATGTCAGAGATAAAGGGCAGTCGAGATACCTAGCGGAATGTGAACTGTATATATATAATGTAAAAAGGCACAGAATAATTTTGTGTTTCATTCATGAATTCATTTGTTACTCTTAGTGTTTATTGTCATGTGATAAAAACCATGCGATGTTGGCTAATCATAATATGTAAACAAACACGCAGGTTAATCAAATAAAACAATTGTGTATTCAATGCAAAAAATAAGTGCAACAATAATCATAAGATTGTTACGTATGGCAATAGCCAGCAAATAAATCTTAAAAATATTTGTAAATAAACTAATAATGCCAAGATAATGAAGGCTTATGCCCGATACGTTTAGCTTTTCATTACCTTGGCATTATTAATTACTTTACAAAGAATTTTAGATGTAAATAGTATCTTTGTTTTTTTAGCCACTCGTATCACTTTCTATTACTGACTGTCGCTTAAGACAAGATGCTGATGTGATCATCGATTCTCTTGGTACCCATGACGTACTTGAAGAACTGGATATCAGGTAATTCATAATTTGTTTGCTTTCCAGTAATAAAAATTCGTAGCCCGAGGACATCACCAAAGATATGTATCTTATCTTGGTTTTATTATGTATGTATATATACAATTTTTTTATATTCTCATAAAAATACACGATGTTATACCACAGGGAGCATGGTAATGCATGTCAACCCTGCAACCATTACATATAGATACAAATATAGAGAAATAAAGGAATTACATATATATTACAGATTATATCATTTCAGTATTTAGATTATATGTATCCAGATTATATATATATATATTTATGCCAGAAAATAAGATGTCAATGCAGGGATGTTTGCCGGTGAAGGATTACTAAAAGCATTCCGTAGCATGAACAAACTTAAGAGTTGCTTAAATAGCTTTTATTTAGAACAATCATAACTTTTCGTCTCTTTACGACATGAATTTGAGCAAGATTTCATTCGAAAGGTAAGAAAAACAACGAGATAGTAATATTGCATTTACAATGTTGAGAAAAGTATATCGTTATAAGAATGATAAGCAACATGTAGTGCTCCATACAATATTTATCAAGGAATTCATGGCTAAAATTCATAGCTTAATCAAATAATTAAAACTCGATGATTTTGAGAGATATCTATATAAAAAGCTTTTCAATTTAAAGGCAACAGGTTTTCTTATTGGTTATTATTTTATGGAAAATTTCTGGTTATACTGCATGATACTTTTTCACTATATACATTTGTGATTATTTCTCCTCCATAGCGGCAACATGATAGGCGACGAAGGAGCACGACTTTTAGCGAAAGCTTTGCAAATCAACTCGAAGCTGAGGTAAGAAAAGATTTAGGAATTCTTTGTCGTGATATAAGCTTTTAAATCGAAAATATTTTGTAGTGAACACGTTTTTATGCTGTTGAATTGCCGTTTCATCATGGCATCGCTGTATCTTGTATCATA
Source organism: Phacellophora camtschatica (assembly GCA_036873815.1). NCBI lineage: Eukaryota > Metazoa > Cnidaria > Scyphozoa > Semaeostomeae > Ulmaridae > Phacellophora > Phacellophora camtschatica. Next base: position 8,508 of record JAYJMH010052570.1, on the reverse strand, counting down.
TGTTTTTTGATATTTTTTAGCATGTTATCATATATTTTCTAATATGTTTCATAAATAACGATCTAACACAGCTTTTAATGTATGGTGATAAAGACCTTACTTATTAGTGTAACAGAAAAATCATCGAGTTAACGTTGCGTTACATCCACAAAACTGGTCGGTTTGATTGAGATTATTTCGGGGTTTAATTCTACATCTCCGGGGTTTAATTATTGGCCCGGGGTTCATTAGAATGAAAAGCAAAATCAGAAAAATATTTTGGCGCCATTTTTCAATGGCCTGAGTCGCAGTGGAAATTTTCTCGTTGTTAAACTCGCATGGCATAGATATGTAGATATGGGCAAGTTTCCTGTTTCTGTAATAATCTGTTCGTTTATTCTTCCTTCTTCATGATATAACTTGCTTTTCAGACTCGTCGTGTAACTCAATATAAATGCTAAGAATAGTTTCATGTGTTGTAAATTTTTAATGGAGTATTTACATATGTTGAAAAAATTATGCATATGTTTTCTGTTTTATTTGATTGAAGTTTGTATATGAAATGTAGCTTGCACATAGATTTTTGGAAATTTTATTTTTGGAAATTAAATTGATGTAACGTTTTATTGCAGGAAAATTTCACTCGATAGAAATGGAATTACTTTGAAAGGTTTTAGTGACATTGAAACTTCATTAGAGAGGTAATATGTAAATTCTATTTTTATGTATTTTTTTAATGATTGTTTGACGAAAGCATAATGGATTGGCCATTGAATGTTAGGAAAAATTTCAACATGCTTTTTGTGACTTTTAGCACCTCTCCTGTTGACCTTATTTTGACCCGAAGCTTGGCCACGTGGTTAGAGCGCTCACCTTGTGCTCGGAAGGTCGTAGGTTCGAATCCCGGCCAAGTCATACCAAAAACCTTTTAAAATGGCCCCGCTGCTTAGCGCTCAGCATCAAGAGTCGGACTGAGGGTAATTGGTCTTCGAATCAGGGATAGGGATCACGCCCACCCCTACCTCCAGGTAGCAGCGAACGAAAGAAGAGCCTTCGGGTTTCCTCCGACTACGGTCGACCGACTTACTACTTTCTTTGACTTTGTTTCAGCAAGCGAAAGAAGAGCCTTCGGGTTTCCTCCGACTACGGTCGACCGACTTACTACTTTCTTTGACTTTGTTTCCTCGCTTAGTAACATACTATTTCTAATCGTGTACTCAGAACGTATTAACCATGTACTTAGATATTATTTTGTATGATTGAAAAAAACTGAACATTTATTTTTGCAAATGTTAAATATATATATGTATGATATACAGTAGAACCCCGCAAATAGAAACCTGGAAAACATGCAGACTGATCTTTCAGAAAAAGGCAGCCAAAGATAAGAACCAAAATAGACTGATATATTTTTATGTTCTTATGAAATGGTACACATTTAATTTTTATTTTAAAATTTCAGTTTTTAATGCAAATCTTATTGATATAAATAATTAATGTCATATGCAAATGAAAAATTAAAAAAAATTGAAAAACTGGTCATTTTTTGGCAGTATGCAGTTTAATTTTTTCAAAAACAAATGTTGGGGATTAGACATCAGGTAGAAATATAGACAATTTTGATAAGAACCTTGCCCTAAAAATGGTAATAGTACCACATTGAAAAGAACCTATTCAATCTGTTTAAAAAGGTAGGTTCTTGTTCGTGGGATTTTACTGTACTTGCAGATATCGATTTGATTATGATTATCCTACCAAATGGTGTTTACAAATGTTATCACGTTACGGGTTAAACATTACAAATGTTATCACGTATTTTTAGAAATTATTCTCTTCATTTGATTCCAACTCCTTTTGGTGACATTATGCCTCTTATCAAACAAAATGGCGAGGCTGTTCGAAAATGTTTCGGAAAGGTAAGATCTAATTTTTGTAATTATACATTTTACTGTAATTTTGTCGACTTAGGAGTTTAATCAATCACTCTTTTCAAATTTTAATCTCCCAAGTCACCATTAAAGCAAACTTGCTGTTTTGATTTCAAAACATGAATTGGGAATGACGAATAAGGTCAATTTTAATTTTCAGATTTGGACAGGTATTCGGGAACACAGAAGACTGGGTAATAAATATCCCAAACTCTTAAGTTTGCTCTTCGGACGTCTTTTGGAGAAAGACAGTTTTTGGGTCACCCGTTTTTGGGACTGTTTTTGGGTCACCCCGTATACATTTGTATATATATTTACATATGTTTGCTGACGTTTGCTGATGTTTGGTGATGTTTTTTGATGTTTTCTGATGTTTGCTGGTTTTATTTTTGCATGTCTTTGCAGATTGAACAACTTTTATTGCGTAATCAATCAAAAGAAATCACAGAACAGGATCATTCTCTGAAATTAAAACAAAATTTACTTCTGAATTCATTGGATCAAGAGGTTGGTTTTTATTGCTTTATTGTTATGGAATGTTTTCGTAAAAGCAGGCCACTAAACTTTTGTGAAAATTTCTGAACTAGATACGACGGGCCAAATTACAAGGATGAAGGGTTTAATTTTGGAATTTTTAACAGGTTTCGTCCGGAATCAAGGAAAAACTTCTATATTTGTCTTCACTTCTACATTTGATTGTTTCTTTTCCTCCAGTCTTTGACTCGAAGCAAGACGTGTGCTAACTCTAGATTTTTTTTTGCAAATTTTCTATTTTCTTCTTTTTTCTTAAACTAGATTTTAATATGTTTTTCAGAGCACAGACTATTTGTTGGTAAAGGTTCAAGATTCAATAGCTGAACTGAGTGATGTTGAAGATGATGAAGATGTTAAAAATGAGGTAAAGATTGGCAAAGAAGCAATCCAAGATGCTGATAAATTGAAACAGGTTTGTTGATTTTTATTTTTTTCACAAAACAAATAATACTGTCATAGCATTTTTTTATTTATCATGAAAATTTACAACACAAACAATACATTGATGAATATATTTTGGGTACGATGACGTGATCAGAGTACACTATTTCAGGATTTTACTTGAAAACAGGTATACCTTTTTAGGTTTCCTCCAAAACAGGGTATAACTTTTTACATTTTTCTCCAAAACATGGTATACATATATATTCACAAGTTTGCTCCAAAACAGGGTATGGGTGTAAATGTGCTGGTGGCAGGCCCCCGTATGTAGCCAGGTCTTTGAAACCCCGCCCGCCCGCAATCCCCCGGGGGGCCTTACATCACCATACGAGAGAGCTTTTAGTAACTCATTATTTGAATGTTTTGTCAAGGCAATTCTTTTCAGAATTTTGTTGGGAAGATCACGTCGATGTAGATGTCAAAATTATTTGATTGTTTTTAGCATACGATTGTCTTAGTAAATGTATGCATATTTTACATAATGTACAAAGGTGATAATTTTTCTCTGAAAGGTTTTGTTCCGGTTGTTTGTCGACATTAGCAATCCTTCAAAACAGATCGAAGATGAAGCATTCAAAATGATGAAAGAAATGACAGATTTTGCTGATGAGTTAGTCAAGGTATGATTGCTCTCTGTATTTTCTTTACAAGCAAAAATCGAAAAACGAAATTACTTTTTCAAGATTTCTCATAAAAATTAATTCAATATTTGAAATCTTATTAAAATTTTTTTTTAAATACAAAACTTTTAAAAATTTAAAAATTTGAGTAAGTTGTTATCAAATATGAATTTTATTATATTTAGATACAATTATCAAATTATAATTATATATTTGGTTTTATTTTGCATATATATATATATACCTAGAAAATTCATTTTTTTTCGTCAAAAATTTATCAGATGCCTAACATATTTTACCACAGAAATAATTTTTAACAGACTCTCTCATTAAAGATTTTAAGCCCAAGCAGTCAGATTCCATCGCCGCCAAATTGTTCACTTAGTCTTTTTGGCGCCTATCATCTGAACCGCAAAAATTCTCATCACGTGATAAAAAATATTTCTATTGATTATTTTTCTATATATACAAACAACGTCCTTTTTTTCATTTAACTTGAAAATGATGTTAAGATGACATCAAAACGTCGCTCATTATTGTTGTTAATATTTATAATTAAATGTTACAAAAATAATATTCTTATTGTGTGATTTGTCAAAAGTTTTTTCACGGCTCAATTGTTGTACTTGCCAGTTTTCAACAACTTTGCTTCAGTAACTTTTAAGTAATCGTTGATTTTATGTTTTGTTACTTTCAAAACACAAACACTTTACGTCTCAAATTCGCAAATTTTTTAGTTTCACGCATCGCGAAAATCGGACATTCAGGTCTCAAATCCAAAGCATAATATCTCGGGAACAAAGTGAGATATTAAAAAAGGGAAAACTTCTACACGTTTTGATCACAGGCCTTTCAAATGAAAAAATAAAAATTTCCGAGTCATATTCACTTTAAAAGTATTTAACTTGATCAAACAAATTTTATTTGACAATTTTTTTGCTTTCTCTAGTTGAGATATTCATTTCCAAATTTCGAATTGTGCCACCCTCAAGCTACAGCTATTGCAGAATGGGACATGGAATAAAGGTCTCACCATCGGAGCCATTGTCTGTTGCTTATTAAACTGTACGCTCGTTATGCATTTTAATATTAAATTGTATCTTCTGTGTTGCAAGCTCTCTTGCTTCCCTTTGATCGGTGATCACCCACCACAATAAAACTGATTAGATTCAATCAATTTGTTGTTTAAAAGAAAAATGAAATGTAATTACCTTTGGTTCTTTTACAACAGCTGATTTAACAGGCGATGCTTTTGCTGGTGGTGCTGACTTAGTTGGTGACTTGCCTGCTGACGCTTTGACCACTTTGCCAGAACCTTTTACTTTTTTCACAATCTTTGGTTCAAGAGAAACTAGTTTCCCATTTCTTCGTTTCTTGAGTAGCTCTGGATTAATGTGAGGCACCACTCCTCCCTGGGGTATGGTCACACCTTGGAGCAGCTAGAAAATAGAGTACTGATTGTAGGAATACTGCATTTGACAAAAATAATGGAATGAAAAATAAATACACTTCAAAATTTGAAGTCACCTGACAGCCACTGTTGGAAAGATATTTGACAAGAAAAACAAAAAAGGTTTCATTTTTTCAATTCTACACTGGCTAATCATTTCTCATATTCGAATTTGGAATCTCTTGAGAATTCATTCGAATGTTGATTTCCATGCTTATTGTTTCTCTGAAAGCCAGTGGAAACACAGAACAGCTAGGTGGGTACCAGGAGTATTGTATGAAATAGCTCTGGGTACGAGGTTGAGCTTTTACAACTCATAAGATTGTATTTCTGTGTGTATAACGCACTCCAAAACCAAGAGCAGATTTTGTGGAAAAAAGTTGTGTCCTACACAGCACAGCAAAATATTATACTGTAGTAAACTCAATAGAATCAATTTTTGCAGTTCTAAATTTTCATAAATTTCCATAATGGCAGCCTTAGCACAAATCCAGTGAATGCTTAGCAAGACTGTATTGCTGAGCACAAAATTACAGAAACAGCAATATTATCAGTTTTTTGTACTTTTGCTAGACACGTAACATACCAACCCCAAAATAGCCTAGCTGAAACATTACATGCTGCAAAAAATACCACCTTTAATGGAATTGCTTGGTGTAAAGAATGCTATAATGTCAAAGTATTTTATATAAGTTTGATTGAGTTTATTTTGACAAGCTAATAAAAAAGAGACAAACAAATTGAGCAATACGCGCTATGGCTTGCTCTCAATGGAAGTCTAAACTATAGTAGCCCCCTTTTGGTCTGTTCACAGTTTTGGGCTAGAAGTGTCAGCCATTTTAATTTATTGAGAGGGAGGCTGGAATTTATATGTCAATAGTTTGCGTGTGCATTAAGGCACGTCGTGTTGCGTGTCTTAGGTTTTTCTGGCTCTTTGCTATTTTTACATGGCCTATCAGCATTTGGCTTTAATTGCTCTCTTGTTGCACATTCCTTATTTGGCCCTTTGGAAATACTCCCAAATAGGTGTTCCTCCTCAAATTGTTCACTCTACACATCTTCTGAAGAGCAACTGTTGGTTTTTTAATATCCTATTACCTCTCCCTCCCATCCCTTTAATTTTTTAAGTAATTTTTAATATGTATGAGTATTTTCTAATTAGGCATTATACATTTTATTCATTGTTATTTAGTTTAATTTTAATTGTATTTTGTAAGTGAATTTTTGTAGTTATTGTATTATGCTCATGTCTGACAATTTTGCCTAAACCTGTGTTTTCTTGGGTTTTATAAATTGTACTTTGAACATATAGTATTTTGTGCAAAATTCTATATGTTCAAAGTACACTTTATATTGCTCATTTTTGTTTTTATTGAATTTAACGTGCAACACACATATACAAAGATTGTTCAACCAATAAAAAGAGTTTCCAGATTGCACTCTTTGGAATGTGCATGGCAAATACTGTATGATAAAACGTAAAAAAAATTATGTTAAAAAGAATTAGAAACACATTAATATTTTAATCTAATTTAAAGAGATGACCAGCTAGCTTCATCAGACACCTATTCAATCTAATTAGCACCAGATATAATCAAAATGATTACTGCATAATTTTTCCCCATCAACACACCTGTTTCACTGGCACTTATATAAATAGAGTAAACCATTTCACAGTCCCTCTCATAAAGTCAACAATCACTTTAAATCTATACAAGATATATTAAATTGGAAACCTATGTTAGAAAGGCAAGAAATATGTCTATTAACAATGATTAAGAAATTACCAGCAAATTATGATTACGACGTCATGGGTAAACTTTGCATACAATTTTGCATATTTTTAAAGAATGGACACAAATTTAACAGTAAATTTTAGATTCTGGATACTCTCAGGCTTAAATTTAAGCAAAGAAGGGATTCTATTTTCAAAAATACTGACAAATCGAGATGTTTAATAATGACATCATAGGGTAAGTACTATTCCATTAAAAATTAAGTTAGGAGGATTAAAACACATCCGGAAGAAAGTGTTAATTTTTAAAGTTAGATTTCACCATCATACCCCCAAAAAATATGTATTTAATAAATGAAACAAAACAAGGTATTGATTTTATGGGGTGCAATGAGGTCACAGGGTAAAATTCCTTTGGAAAATTTTTGTTTCTGGATTTCAAGTTCTCTCCAAAAGTTCAACCAAAAATCCCCAAAACGCTTTGTTCTAAAAATCTAATAAGGTTTTTTGAAAGAGTGATACACCCCTGATAAGATAGCATTATACATACATTAAAATATGTTAAAACATATATTGGTTCACAAACAGGACAATGTCGATTTCCATTTGTGTCTCATCAAAGAAAATGTCAGTTACCGTCGATTTGGCATTTCTGACAAAGTCAAACACTTCCTCATAACAAGGGTTTGATGTGCAATTAGTTTGTACATTTTGCAGGTGATATTTCACTCCGGAAAATATTTTGAAGTATTCTCCAAACTGTGTTACAAATCCATCTGATGCAAATCCATTCAGCCATATGAATCCTGATGTTACTGATGATACTTTCATGTGGTTCACAAAAGGATGTCGTGCTGCCCTTTCTGGTGGAAAAATATTCACATCAAAATTTGACACACACTGGAGTAAATTTCTCACTTTGTCTTTTGGTAACCTCATCAATGATTCAATTGACTGCTTGGGCAGAAGTCAATTGTTGCAAAACAGGCAGGCCAGATTTTTGAGCAGCCTTGAGAAACAAGTCCTTGTTGGATTTAATCATTTCTGATATCAAAATGAGCTACTCTTCCACATTTTCCTCTGAGGATGCCTTGCCTTTCCCGTCTTGCAGAGCCTCTTTTTGGAAATTTTAGAGTATGGCTTATTTGCAACCAGTATTTCAGGATAATAATTTGTTAGCCCCTAGGTAAGTTTCCTTTTGCCATCACTCTTATCATATTTTAAGTAACGCTTGCCAACACTTATTCATCTATGAGCTTCTGAATCTAAGAAACTAAGTCCCTAAAGATACCCTGTATTTCGGTATTGCACAATTTGGAAAAATAATGCAAAATCACATTTTTAGGTGTGATGCTGCACAGATGTTGCAAAAATTCACTCTTCAAGCTGCCAGTTCTCCGAATTAACGTAAATTCATCCGTTTGTAAATTATCAATTTTTGAACTGGCATCAGATAAATTTTCTTCTAAGAATTCTTAGTTGTCGTGATAATGCATTCCGAATTGCAAGACAGATGGTGAACCATGTGTCAAAAATGACAAAGGAGTCCTTGTTTTCAGTGAAACAGAGAAGCTACAGGCATGGAAGGAACATTATGAGAGGCTGCTGAACGAAGAATTTCCTTGGAATAGCAGTCAACTGGATATGGGAACCCTTAAAGAATGTTCGCTCAGCTTTAAGTAAGATGAAAAATGGCAAGGCTGCTGGTGTATCAGGTTTTGTGGCTGAAATGTTGAAAGCTTCGGGAGAAGCTGGGCTGGATCTCTTCACTGAACTATTCAACGACATTGTGAAGGAGGAGAAGGTGCCAAGTGATTGGGA
>JAYJMH010052559.1:0-13361 GCA_036873815.1 Phacellophora camtschatica | reverse complement strand
TCGCCGCCAAATTGTTCACTTAGTCTTTTTGGCGCCTATCATCTGAACCGCCAAAAATTCTCATCACGTGATAAAAAGTCTTTCTATTGTTTATTTTTCTATATATACAAACAACTTATTTTATTTCATTTAGCTTGAAAATGATGTTAAGATGACATCGAAACGTCGCTCAATCACATTATATATCACATAATATTTTCATGGTTTTCTTGACCAATTATTACCCATACTTTCGTATTAAAATATTTGTCTGAAAACAATTTGTATTAAAACATTAAAGAGAATGGCTTGCACATAGTGCCTGTTGCAGTTATCGTGTAATAATGAATGAGCTCAATTTTATGTACCATTTGTTAATTGTGGATGTTTTGTTTTTTATGAAAATGTTGAAGCAAATTGTATTTGGTATTTTATTGAATTTCTCTATGTCTTTACTTCAATTAGTATATGAATCTAAAGTACATAGTATGCAATATGTAAAATGAAATTATATCTTTATTTTGCTGATATTATATCTTGATTTCCAGGTAGAATCTGTAGTCCCATTAGAACTTCAAGATTTTGATGAGCAAACTTTGGAGGCAACAATAACCTTCCCCAAGAAGTGTGTGTTTTTTTATTATTATAGACTTTATTTTAGTTTACTCTAACTGGGCTGAAAAAAATGTGACTTTGAAAATAAGCTCCAACATTAGGTGTGCCATACTTGAATAAATTTTAGAACAAAAATCGTTTGCAAAAACATTTTATAAATGACAATGCTAATTCAAATCTGGTGAGTCAAAAGAATAAGGTTTAAAATTTGATTTCGCTACCGATTTTCAAAATTTTTCTGCACTCAAATAAAATGTTATAATTTTATAAACAGTTATTATTTTAGTGACACGGACAATAGAAGACGAAAAAGGAGTGGTCCTAATTCCTCCCTTAATTATGATTTAATGCTGTCTCCTTTGTTTGTGTGTACTAGTTTGTCCGGTTGCGTTCATAGTACAGACTCTTTTATTTATTTTGTGTCCTGTTTCGTATCCGTTCTGTTCAGTTTGTATTTATTGTTTTGCTGCACGGAGATGTGCATGGGCACACCCCATGTGGTATCAGCCTAGTCCTTGTCGGTATCTATTATACTTCTGTGTATTTTGTAACGTTTTCTCTGGATTATATGTAGCTGTACTTCCTTGTAATGTATTTTTTAGCATAAGTTAAACAATATAAAATAAGAGACCTATGCCTTAAACCATTTATGAGTTATAATTTTCCAGCATACTGTAACTCCTGTAAGGATCTTTGTCCTTGTGGTTTACAATAAAGCCAGGTGGGTTAGTTTAACTCTATTGAGCCCTGGCTCTTTCTTCCTACCACTACAAATAATCTAACAGGGGTTGGTTTGTTTAGTGTAAATTTGAAGTTTCCTTTTGGTTTATCAGTTTGCATGAAAACCAGGTCGCCAATAAAAATGCAAAATTAAACTAATTATATGATACTACCAGAGTATTGAAAAGGAATAAGATAAGATTGGTAACATAATCAAAGTATGGTTATTTTAAATGCCATGTTTACTATGTTTACAAACTGGACAAAAGTAGGACAATTTAACCGATTTAAAAACTGTTGTTTTTGCCCTGGTGCAGTTCAAAAAAATACTTTGATGCAATTTTGTTTCACTATGAACAAACGTTTTCAAAAGCTGAAAAATTGCGCTGAAAATCGCAAGGATGTTGACTCTTTATCAGACATCCTAGTTTGTAAATATGAAAGTTTACAGTGAAGAGGCTTAAGAGGAGAGTAAAGTTAATCAAAGATAAAACGCATTTTAATGTTGCTAGGATGTTTGACGCAAGTTCCCTAACTGTTGATCTTCTTCATGTGGTTGAAAACTCAACATTGGAAAAATATGGAAACGCATGTATTTGTATTTCAAAATTTGTATTCAGTAATATTTACTTTTAATCTTGAATAGGATAAATAGTTTTATACTTTTTTTAGTGCTCGATATCACTTGAGTTTCTTAGCCATCCGATTTTTTGACTGTGACAGAAGATTTTCTTGAGTTATGTATTTTTTTCGAAAATCTACCATCTCGATTATTCAGCAGAAAAATTATTTACATGGAATTACAAAACAGTTATTGTTTGTTTCAAATTATGCAATTTGAGCGAAAATACGTTTATTAATATTTTTTCTGTGAAATAATTTATTATTTTCGAACTTTTGAATTTCAAAATTGTAATTTTTTTGAAAGGAATAATTCTTTTTGGGTGTAAATTGGAGATAATTTATTGCATTTGTCTCAGTATAGAGAGTTGTGTGGGAAAGTTTTTACCTTTACTTGGTGAGTTTGTCAATTGATCGACACTTTTTTCAACAGAATTTTCCTTAAATAAACAAGACTATTGTTTTATTGCAGAAATTAGCCTTTTAAGGTTGAATAATGATGTCTGCAACTAACCTGCTACTTACATATAAGTGTTTTGGACTTATTGGACTTATGCAATATATCATTAACATATTTTGATAATTACTTGGATATGCATGCTCCTCGATGGTTTATCGGTTCATCTAAAAAAAAGTGTATACTTTTGAAAAATTGCCAAAATTTGATTTTGTTTTGAATTTGAAACATTTATTTTCCTGCTAGCGTAAGAAGGACCAAGTTAATTTTAGAAACTGCCCTTATTTTAGCAACCTTGATGGGTGATGACGTAATTTCTACTTGAAAAACCTAATTTTGAGCTATACTTTTCAAAAACTTTGTAATTTTAATAAAGAAATGTATTTTAAAGCGTTTAATGCAGCAAATGTTTTTTTGTATCATATTTATAATATTTGTTACAATATGAAATGATGGCAACTTGCAATTTCATTTGTGTTTTGTTGTTTAATGAATACGAAACAAGAAATATGTTCAGTGATTGCCATTCCTGGGAAATATTGTTTAAATCGAGAAAGGATATCATTTGGGTAAACTGTAATTACAAAGTCAACACAGAGCACCTTAGTGTCACAAATGATCACAACTTTGTCTGCTGCAGACTTATTTGTAATTTTGTAAAATCCTGACTAACTTAATGCTTCAGGGGGTATACAATTTATTCAACAATTTGGGTATGTTAATTGGGCTATTCCATTTTTAGTCCGTTTTAGTGGAAGGCATATTTTGGGAGATATTTAGACCCTGTATTCCAGGGGGGTAAAATTTAAGGGGTCATTTTAATGGTCTCGAAATCCAGGTTGTTGCTAATTGTACCCGTGGAAAATCAGGTTGCTCAAATGAAATAAGCTGTATTCTTATGATTTGTTGACAGATCCCCCCCCCCCCCAGGAAAACATTATTCCCCTCCCCACCCTAGAAAAAACAAAAATTTAGGTTTATCTGGAATGGTACCCTGGATTTCCTGGACTAAAAATTGAATAGCCCAATTAACATACCCAAATTGTAGAATAAATCATATACCCCCTGAAGAATTAAGTTAGTCAGGATTTTACAGAGCACATGATGGAGTCACTTGATTCATATTTGCATGTTACGCTCAGTTGTTAAATAGTTGTATTGATTCATTCGTTTACTTGCGTGTTTACAACATAATATTTTCAATTGAAATAGCTGGAAAGGTGCAAATAGCATAAAATTTCTTGTGCCTAAAATGATAATAATTTTAATTGAATTAGTCTTGATGAAGAAATTTCTCAAAAATTATTTACTCTTGTTTGAAAAATGTATGTTGTTATCATTAGACTTGTATTTATTTTCTTACTAATTTATTTATGTCAATATTTTATATTTTACTGCAGATCGTTGGTTAAAGTTTGGAGTGCTCTTACTCTGTTTGGTAGTTTTAACGGTCAACGATGCTTATTTTTGGTAGAAAAAGTAAGTTTGTGTTAGGATTTATATTTGTTCTAGGATCCCAGGCAGTGCTGTTCGTAACGGTAACCAATCACAACAAATTTTTATGGGGCTTCATCTTTTTTATATCTGACCTTGCCGTATTTTGTTTATGTTTTTTTGTTGTTTTCTGGCTTTGACATCTCATCTCATAATTAGTCCTATGTTTAATTTTGAATAGTTTATTGGTTAAATAGTCTGAAGTCAGGTTTCTATTTAAAAAATATTTTGCATAGCCATTGCAATGACTTTTTACATGGGTCTTCAACACTTGTTTATCTTCAACACATGGATCTTCAACACATATTTACTCTGCATCACATCAGTTATCATGGCTAGTTCTGCATAAGAGCATCTACTTTCGTTTATTTTTAGCTTTTAAATTATTGATTAACTGTTCGCGTATCCAGATAATTTTTTTTTTATATTTGTATAAGTATTCGTTTGACTGTCTTGTATTGTTCTCACTTAATAATATACGAATAGTTTTACAGGATATAAACACTTCAGCGAATCATCGTTGTTATCAATGTGTGTCCTGTTAAAAATTAAAATAAATCAACTGTGAAAGTCATAAAAATTTCCTAATTACAATGTTTCATTGAAATAAAAAGTTAAAAATATTTACAATGGTTCCTTGAGCTGATTAAAGTGTAAGATTTAACTAAAATAGTCTTTAAGGCTTTTCTCATATTCAGTAGCATTTGTAATCTTTCTGATTTTTAGAGGCAGTTCATTGTAGATCTTTGCTCCAGTGTAATAAAACGATTTGCGGGCATATTCAGTCCTGATTTATTCCTTGATTTATTCTAACTCTGTTCATCTATTTTGTAATTGCGGGAAGAATTGATTGTACCAAAATATGTTCATGTATTTGATTATCGCTGTGAAAGTTATGAAAAAAGTGTAATTCTGAAATATTTAGTTGTACACTTACATATTTATGGTTTAATTTCTGTAGTAGAATATTGGGTCATTCCAATTCAAATCGTCCAAAGGCTGACACCACTCCATCTCAGATTTTTACGATTTTAATACCAGATAAGCATCATGATGAGAAATAAAAATCTCCAAAGTTTCAACTTTATATCTTGTACCATTCCAGCATCATGGCACTTTAAGATCTTGCTGATGTCAGCAATTTTTGCAAAAAATGCTCTTTAACTTGTTTATTAATATTTCATAATCTGTTCTAGATATTCAGATGTAAATTTGCGTCAACCTGTTTCTTTAGCTGCTGATTCTCAATTTAAGTGCCTTTTCAAGTGAAAATTTTGGGAGTTGGCCACTTGTGACCTAACGTTTCAAAATACCTTTTAAAAGAGCATAAATGAAAGTTACTTTAAAGCAAAGTTTTAGTTCTGGTATATGAAAGGTATATGAAAGCTGACCGTAATTATGCCACAGCAATGCAACTGCACATTTACCATTGTTATATTAATTTGTCACATATTTTGTTTGATGTTTAGCAGCTACAGAAAATGCTAAAAATAAGAGCTATGTCAATGCAACTCGGGTTATATTAATGTAAAATGACTATTTTTGCTGCCCATATAACTCAAAACTGAGAAAATGTTCAGTTCTTATCTAATTTCCATTATTTGATCAAAATCGAAACCTGTGGGGATTGTTTGCATTGTTAAATTCAACTTGGAATTAGTGTCATTTTCACATATCTCATCGTGTGACACATGAAACTCAACCAGAACGTTGTTGTCATTATGTTATTATGGTGATAATGTAATATTTGTTGTAATGTGGGGGCGTATGTGGTTTGTTGTTGTGAAAATAAGTTGTTGTGAAATTACGTAATGTTCTGTTTTGATGGTATGAAATGAGTGTTCTGACAGTAGTTTGAAATGAGTGTTCTGACAGTAGTAAAGTTGGTGGATAGATGACACTTTATAGCTAAATAATTTATAGCTGAATGATAACAATAATTTTAATATTATTTGTAAAATACAACCCTTTTAAGATATGGAATCAAAAGTTGGATATGTTTGTACTTTTGATGCTTTTGTAAGGCAAGAGTGCCACAAGAAGAATGACAGACAACAAAATGGCCTTAAGGAACTTATTTGTCAGACTCTAAATAGGCTGGAAATTTTGCAGAAATTGCTATGAAGATATTTCTGACCAAAACGAATTTCAGCACATCATTTTGCCAACTGATGAAGAACCTCTGCCAGAAAGTGAGGATGAAGAAGATATCCGAACTCAACTTGAAGCTTCGAAAGATGAATTAAATAACATTTTGCAGTTTACAGGTGTTTCCCCAATGAGGTCGTATGGATTGTCAAAAAGAAGAAGGACATCAGTGGCAAAAGAGAAGCTTACTAGATCATTCATTCAACAACAAGAGTATGCTGCTAATGCATTTGATATTCCTGTAGCCGATTTACGAGAAAAACAGATTGAGGATTATGGTAGGAATGTAGAGCAAAAAACAGCGAATTTCGACAAACTGCTGTATCTTAACAAGGAAAAACTCTTTCAAGCAAAGAAGAAAAAATAAAAATCTTGACTCTTGTACCAGATACATGGTCTCGAAAATATGCGACAAACTTCTTTAATTTCTCTGAATATCTCATTTGCAAAGCACGTTCGTTGTTAGCCAAGCAAGGCATTCTTTCAGAAGCACCCAAAAAGTCAGGTAAAAGGTTAGCAATAGAAACCGAATAAATTGTTCTTTCATTTTTTGAAGACGATAAATATCCACGGATGATGCCTGGTAAAAAGGAATTTGTGAGTGTGGCAAGAAACGTGCATAAGCAAAAGCGACTTCTTCTTTGCAATCTCCACGAGCTTCGCACATCCTTTAAAGAAAAGAATCATGAAATTAAAATTTTAGTAAAATTTTGGTTTTTAGTGTTACGATAGGGTCCCCAGTCACACACACACAGTCTGTGTTTGTACACATCATCAAAACGCTATTTTGCTTGTTAGTGCTCTAGAATCTGCACATGCATACAAAAATTTAATTACAAAAATCATATGTGACGAGAACAGCAGAGAATGCATCGTCAGCCGTTGTGAGAAGTGTCCTGGTACAGAAAGTCTTAAGAAGTTTTTAGAAAACCAGTTATAGGACTATGATGACGAAGTTACATTCAGGCAGTCGCAAAGTACATATAGGCCAAATCTTATAACCGGAACTTTAAGATTACCTAAATTTATAGATCTACTTGTGGATGCTATTGACGAACTAACAACACACTCGTATATTGCAAAAAGCCAAGCTAGGAATTTGAAAGATTTTAAGGTAGAAATTGACTTGACAAGTTGCATTGTATTGCTAGATTTCACAGAAAACTACAAATTTGTTGTGCAAGATGAGGTTCAAAGTTTCCACTGGAACAATGACCAATGCACATTACATCCTGTTGTTTTGTACTTTAAAGACGACAATTCCAAATTGGTTGAAGCTTCTCTTTTCGCTCTGTCAGATGGTATAAACCATGACACATGTTTTGTTCATTAAACGCAAAAATGGACCACTGATTATGTCAAAACAAGCTTAGGGCATTACTTCTCTGACGGCTGCGGCGGACAATATAAAATTATAAAAACTTTTGAGCATTTTGGCTTAAAAGCTTTCTTCGCATTCTTCGCAACAAGTCACGGAAAATCGCTTTGTGATGGGGTGGGTGGTGCAATCAAAAGATTAGTAGCAAGGGCTTGTTTTCAGAGGCCACTTACTAATAAAATTTTAAGCGTTGATGATATGATAATGTTTTGCGAGGATTCTATGAAAACAAGAACTTTTTAATACATTTCAAAGGAGCACATGTCTGTTGTAAGAATTGCCCAAGAAGAGAGATTCAAAATTGGAAAAACTGTTCCCGGAACTAGATCATACCACTATTTTGAAAAAATCACAAACACACAGGGCACTTGGCATACAATGTAAAAGACCTAGTGATGATTTAGAATTCATGAAGGCTTTTTTCTACTTCACCTCTACATGACCAGAGATTGAGAAATCGTTTAAATTGATGCAGTATGTAGCATGGAAATATAAGCACTTTTGGTGGATTGGAATATTTGTTGGAAAACAATGAATTCGAAGATGTAAAAGTTGTATTCATGCTTCCCCATGGACCAACTAGAAACTTTTACTGGCCATGTTAATTTACATTAATATAACCCAAGTTGCATTGACATAACCCTTGTTATCAACATCTGTAGGTGATAAACATCAAACAAAATATTTGACAAATTAATTTAACGACGGTAAATGTGCAGTTGCATTGCTGTGATATAATTACAGTCAACTTTTACTTTTTTGCATACCGGGTGTCCCAAGAAAAACGCTTCAGGTTTGATTGAATCTAATGATGAAGATATTACCTAAAATGCCACGAAATGTTTTTAATGTTAGTCACGGATTGTTAACTTAATCAAAAATACCTTGTTGACATATTTGGTGCCTTTTAACTTGAGATATTAATTTCCGAAGTTGAAATTGTGCGGCACCCTCAGACCAGAGCTTTTGCAGAATGGCCTACGAAAAGCCTGTCACTTTGGAGTAATCACCCTGATCCTGATGTCAAACAAGCAAGGTATTTACGGCCTACAAGCTGTTTAACAATAGGCATGCAGATTTGTGCTATATTCAATAGAAAAATGGGGGGGGGGGATGAAATTGATTGTGTGGTTAAAATCGTAACTTAAAGTTAATTCCTTAGAAATAACTTGTTATCAAATATAACAATGAATTACACATTAGATTATAGAAAAATTATAGCTTTGTTTAACCAACAATAGCTTGTCCAGTAAAAATGCTATTTTCCAAAATGAAAAACAACAAACGAACATCAGAATCCCCCCAAATCAATTACTTTCCTTTAGGCCATTCTACAAAAGCTCTGGTTTAAGGGTGACACACAATTTCCACTTCGAAAATTAATATCTCAAGTTTCAATGTACCAAAAATGTCCAACAAGGTATTTTTGATTAAGTTAACAAACAATGAGTAGCAGCAAACATTTCGTAGCATTTTAGGTAATATTTTCATCATTAGACTCAATCAAATCCGTAGCCTTTTTTGGGACACCTGGTAGATTTTAATTTTCAGTAACTCTAATGCCTTTCATATACCAGCACTAAACTTTGCTTCAAAATAACTTTCATGTATGCTCTTCTGAAAGATACTTAGAAATTTTAGGTCACAAGTGGCCAACGCCCAAAATTTTACATTGTTCTATTTTCAAGTAAAATCGTAAAAATCTGAGAGGGAGTGGTGTCAAATATGTAATTTTCTGGGTGATGTTATATGGCAATTAATGACATTCGAGAGAAAAAGTTATCATAGAGTCCAAAACTACAGCCCTAAATGTTTGGAATGCATCAGACACGATCTTTACAGATTTCTGAAAGCCTCCAACTCCAACAGCTTTTTCATACGTTGTAAACATAACTTTTAAACGTTTTGTTGTGGGTCAAAATCCTCTATTTCTACTTCTTATTGCGCTTCTTCGTTATCTCAAAATGTTTTCAAAACTATTTTCAGTTCTTGAACTTGTATCAAGCATATTAATGTGAAGGAAGCTTTGAAAATTGCCAATAAACGTACTGTTCATCACATTGACGATCAACAATTCAAATGCTTTGATGACGTATAGCAGCAACTAGTCCCAGACCTCTTCGTTGCCCGGATGTTTTCATGAATTACAAAAGTTCTAAATTAGATAAAATATGTAAAATTTCCAGTTTTATTTAGAATACAATTTGTGACTTACATATTAGTCTATTGGGATTGTAAAAATATTTTTTGTTAATCATGTACATTTTTGTGTTGTCATTTTTGTACTTTGGTATTTGCAAACTATAGCCAGAAAGGCCATCTGGAAAAACAAATTAAGAAAATGCAAAAAAGATGAAGGGAGAGAGAATATTTTTAGACTAAACAAGATATAATTTTGCGCAAACAAGTATGATTTGTCGTGTCTAAGTAATAAAATTAAAATTACATACTATGTTTCATTAACACGTAAAAAATTTTTATTAGTTTCTAGAAAAGTTGTCTTACATGCTTCAACGTTTTTGTGTGTAATTTTTAACCTATATTAATTTGCTATTGTTTATTAAAGGCTCTACTAATGACTGGTTTTTTTCGAATAAGGCTCCGTGAGTACACTTGGGCTTCCTTTTTACACGAAACTTGCCAACTTGATCAAGTGGTGGGTGCGAAAGGGTTAAAATATAACAAAATGACGGACGTTTTAGACAAAAATTCACTACTTGAGTTAAAAATATCTGAAATTGTTTTATGAGATGAATTAATTTTCTTTTTGATATGCTCCTGTTGTTTTCTATAAGATCAGTGAATAGAAGATAATATCGAATTTTATTTCTAGGTAACAACAAAAAATGACAATGCTTTATGACATACTAGTTTTCTTTTCTCTGATCATGTCTGACTTTAAGGCTACAATGCAACCAGCATGCGACAGCTGCAAGGATGGAAATACTGCATTTTATGATCAAAGGACGACCAGTGTGAGTTGACCATTTCTTTGTCTTCTCTGTGTTACCTTTTGTGTTTTTATTTATATATGCGAAGGATTAAAAATTGATTATGCCAAATTCTGGGTTCTAGTAACTTCAATACTTACAATTACGCCATTTTAATGCATCCCGTGTGGCTCAAGTTGTAATACAGGCTTGTAAAAAATTATTAAAATTAAATTGTAAGTAAAGATGTTTTAAGTTGAGTATTTGTTGTTGCTGTTTCTTTGGTTTCTTAATGTAGTAAACAAGGTTTATTTGTCTAAGTTTTATCTTCGTTTTTTTAAAGAAACAAATAAATTTTTTTTTGAGTTGAGTATAAAAATATTTGTTTTGTTGTTTCTTTGGTTTCTAAATGTAGTACTCAAATTTGGATTTTTTTCTTCGCTGTATTTTTGTTTTCAAATGAAGCAAACGACATTTCTTTATGTTAGATTGATCTTTGTTTTTGTAGTTTTTTAATTTCAAATGAACCAAACAATCTTTATTCATTTAAGATAATTTAAGATAACTTTTATATGCAAGTTCCATCTTCCAGTTATTGTTTTCTGATTATAAATGAAACGAACCATGTTTCTTTTTCGGAAATTTAGATATTTTATTTGTTCATCTTTAGTTTTGAAATGAAACAGACAATCCTTATTTATTTAAGATCATTTTTTTTTTTCAAATGAAAGTCAATGTAAGTTTCAACTTCGTTTTGTTGTTTTCTGATTTCTAAATGAAGCAAACCATGTTTCTTTACGGAAATTTAGATATTTTATTCGTTCATTTAGACCAGGCGAGAGAAGGGGGTATCGTCAAAGTCGGAGGAACTTTGCCTGAATAGGTGGATTTGGTAAATTTTGAGGCGCTGATTCCGAACATGGTTGTTATACCAAAGGGTGTGGCGGGGTTTAGCCTCTATTTCAATTTTAAACCTCATTTTCGATATAAAATTGTGAAACATTTCTTTGAGCTAAAATATAAATGTATTACCGTTAAAGTTGATGTTAGTAAATGAAATGAAGGATGTTGAGTTCAAATTAATCGACTTCAGAGAATAAAGCATACTCTTACCTCATTTTTATACTGAAAGTGTAAAGATTTTAATTTGTAGAATATAACATGCCTGTAAAACTTGACAACGAAACCCGAATCAACCACACATTTGAAATGTGATGCACTTATTTGATAAAGAATGCTTTATTTTCAGCAAGGATTCAAATTTCTTTATCAATTTTGGTTCATCTTTGCTCATCAATCAACTGCATACTTTTGAATCGTTTTGGCATAACTGGAAGATTTTTAACTACTCATTAGTCACTCTGAATATTTTATTTTTGTTTATGAAAAGATGTTGAATGATGAAGCGTATACTGTGTAGAAGCATGTACGTTTATCGGAAGCTCTCAGCCGCGTTTAATTAGGAAAGGTTAAAAAGACAATGAGTGGAAATCAAGGTAGTAGTGTTGCTCAGATTTCCTGCATCGTACACTACAAGAGTACAAAGGAAGAGCACATCACTCGCTTGACGGCAAAATACTTGGTAAGCTTCGCTCATGGTGGCAAGGTTTCGTTGGATAGACGAATCCAGGCGGTTGAAAATCATAATATTGTCTCGATCATCGGATGATGTGTTGTCTCTGCCATCGTTGCGGATTGAATTTAATAGTAAGATTTTCAATTATTTATTATAAACAGTAGTTTTATGTTGCACTGTCAATTTTTGGAGGGCCATATACTCACAACTGACTGACAACTCTGGGCTTGCCACTGAGAGGTTTTTTTTATGTTACGTCATCTCAAAAGATAGGAATCTGTCTGCGCGAACCTTTTGGTCGGCAAACACAACATTGGCTGGGTGCGCAGTTGGTAGATTTGGATTCTACGGACCCGTTTTCATCAAGACAGAATTTGGATTGATGGTGGACGAAGACAATGAAAGTTTTTCGATCAAAGGTAATTTTTGTCAGAAAACTTCATCAAATTCCAATTTTACGCTTGTTAATACATTTTCAATCGATTTTTCTTCTTTGTGCCCAGCTTTCCCCCGCCATATTTGTGTTTCTTAGTCAATTTGGACCTATTTTAATCGAATAAATCAATAGGTACGAGTGTGCACTCGTGTCTATTTCTGCTACAACGATTTTCGGAATCAACTTTCCAGGTACATCTGAAGCAAAGGGGTTTTTACCGTTTGGGAAAAAGACTGCGTTATTTTGCTAGCAGCAAAGGGGTTTTTTCCCGTTTGGGAAAGAGAATGCGTTATTTTGCTAGCAGCAAAATTGTTCTTTGCTTTCGTCATTAACACTTGGTAATACATTTCCCCTATAGTAGAGTTCCTTGTGTCGTGATTTTGGCCCCCGCTGGATTTCTCTGCCTAAATTGATTTTTTTTTTTTGCATAAATCCACCCTTTGAGGTCTGCTCTATGCGATAAAGGTGGGTGCCATTTTTTTCATCCACTTTAAGGGTAATTTTAAGGGGCTGGAAAGCGACCGTTTAAAATAGGATCCTCTGCGGAGGAGCAAATTTGTTTTGATAAGTTTGGCTACGTAAATACATGTACTGGGGAGTTTTTGATGACAAATCCTATTCTTGCAGGGACGTGCATGTAATATTTCACCAGGGGTGGCATCAGGGGGCTACAGATTTATCCCATCAGAAATGCCTTGCCCTAATAAACTTCAACCGATAACAGCCCAACAAAGGTGTGCAAAACCAACAAACTTTATAGCAATAAAAATCATAACGAATTGTTTCAGGGCAGTTATCTTAAAGTTCTTCTTCGTCTAGTGCATCAGTTATTTCAGAAATGTCGTAGTCTTCTGTATTGTCACAATCGACGCATTTACATAACGGGGTGCAAAGCATTCTATTTTTATTGCAGGAACACATTTTCGTTTGCAAGCATGATCCTTGGCAACCACACTTCAGTAGGGCTATCACAGCTTGCGGTGCAGGAAGCTCAGTACACTGAACAG
>JAYJMH010052548.1:0-13365 GCA_036873815.1 Phacellophora camtschatica | reverse complement strand
TTTCATTTAGCTTGAAAATGATGTTAAGATGACATCAAAACGTCGCTCATTATTATCATTAATATTTATAATTAAATATATGTTTAGCCTATTTATTGTAACAAACTAAAAATGAAACAAAATCAAAGCTTTTTCTGAAATTAAATACTTATCAAATCATCCAGATCAATAATTATGTATGACAGTTGTAAAAAAGCAACCTCTATCTACAATCTACTACATGCATACAACACTATGTAATATGTTAAACTAGCTAGACTAGAGGCTCCATAGAAGCTCCAAAAAGAATAGGCAGAGCAGTATTTAACCTGTTCTCGGAGCTTGGCTATCGTAGTATCAGGCTATTACTTGTGTAGCCTTTTTTAACATTAAACAGTTGTAGGCGAAGAATAATAAACAGATAAATAAAATAAATAATAATTATGAAAATTGACAAAAAATTACCTGCTTCTTCTTCTTTCGTCCTTGATGTTGCCAAATAGGTTGGCAAAGCATCCACAGCACCCAACTGAATCTGTCATGCTCGCTTATCACAAGCACGATAAGCACAAGACTACCAGAAATGATGATGACTTTTCTCTGCTTGTTCTTGTTTTTGAAGACATTTTTTTGTCAGTCCACCATCAGCTGAAAATCACGTGCCTCTTTCACACCAGAAAGTGAAAACGAGGTAATTATGACGTAATTTATTAAAAAACATTTTTAGAAAAACTACAAGAGTGTAACACTTCAAAATTGAGTAAAGTAAATGGGCATTCCCATTTCGTGGCTTAGGAACTGGAGACAAGAGAGGACGCGCCCCTAATGTTTTTGCAAAATAACGCAAGAGCCCCTTATTTGTCTGAAAAGTGCTCCTTTCTTTTAAAATATATAGTCAGATCATAGGCCCAAACGTAGCATTATGAAGATTTTTGTCTGAAAAGTGCTCATTATTTCTGTAAAATATGTAATAAAATAATCCCATTCATATTCTGGCCAACGCTTGCGCACTTTTCAGTAGGGACTTGCCCCAAAAATTAGATAAATGCCCATTTTTGTTCATGCCTCTCCACCTTTGAAAACGTTGCTAGCCCCAGCCATATATTTTTGGCAAGTATGTAGACCACAACACCATCTCTTGTAACATTTCTTTGCAATTCAGACAGAGATGACTACAATAGTTGTATCAAATGAATTTATTTGAAAAACGAAAGTTGAGCAAAAAACTCGAATAATTGCAAATTTATTCTCACATCAACAAGACACAAAAAGGAATTTAAAATTGTCATCCATAAAAACTAAATCCTGGTTCCCACTGCGGGTTTTTCTCGAAGATTAGCGCGACAAAACAATTATTGCTATAGCGTCAATCGTGATTATCGCTGTAAATCCACAGTGGGAACCAGACTTATTATGAAAACATCAAATTTAAAAATATCAAAATTTTTTGAATTTTCGCTGCCTTACATAAGAAAAACATAAGAACAAAATTCAGAGCAGTCAATTAATACTTGTAATCAATTCTTCCAGATTTCTAATGAGCAACTTCTCAAAAACACTTTTTAAATATGAAAATAGAAAAAGGTTTTTAACATTTCCAGACTTTTTAAATACCCCTTTTACCTTTATATTTTAGCTAACAGAATCCTAAAACATAGAAAGCTCGTAAACATATAATTTAATATCATATAATTTGCTAGATTTTCTCCGAGTCTCGTTTGTTTTGGAACTCTCGATCGACTTAAGGTCGTCTTAATCGACTATAACACAAGGGGGCATCTATAAAGTACGTACACATTAATTGGACTATTATCTTACCCCCACTGTCACCTTTGTACGGAAAAGAACAACAGGGAAAGCTGAAAATAACAATAGATGTACGCCTTCTGTTTACCCCTCTCATACACAGTGTGCAGTGCGTACGTGCTTCATGGATACACCCAAACAGGGGCGTCGCTATTGGGAGGAGGTGCGGGTCAGTAACCCAAAAAAGGCCACTTGGGTAAAAATAAGAGCAAAACTGGAATAACAATTCATGGAATAGTTCCAATTTTTAAATAGAAGATTCTGTTATGAAATAAAGTTATTATAGCAATTTTTTGTAAGATTTAAATCAAATAGTTTTGTTCGTTATGATTCGAACTGTAAATTACATAGACGAAACGAAAATAGCCCAGCATGTTTATTAGAGCATTTCTTTAAACAAAATCAATTCGGGCATTACATTGAAAATTTTGACAAAGTTTCTTTGACACCGCCAACTTAAACAAGCTCGCGACGCTCCTAAACGCAAGTGAAACTTAAACAAACATGGAGCCAGTTGGAAAAGATAGCACGTGAAGTTTCGTACGAGAAACAGGGTTCCCAATTTAACATTGTCAGTTACAATTCAAAACAATGTTTCTTCCTCTAAAACAAAGAATCAGTGGTGACATCATACAAACAGTTTTCATAAAGAATTATGCCAAGAATGGAATTAGATAAAACTGCTACAGTTTGATAAAAAAACACATTGCTCTTATTCTCTGTTGAAAAATATTAAACGATCTTAATGATTTGCAGAAAGTTCTTTCAGCTATGTTTTACGAGCACACTGAGCATTTAAGATTCTGTTTAAATCAATGTGATGCAAATTACCTTTAAGAATCTATTTACAATAAAACAGAAATTATGTACAGCTTTAAGTTAAAGTTAGTGGCAAACTTTGATACCGTAATGTTTCGAATTAACGCGCCCTTATTTTTTATCCTCCCCCCCCCAAAAAAAAAAGACGGGAATTTTATAAACGCCCCTCCAATAAACGCCCACACTTTAGAGTGCTTTTTCTGATTTTCTCTTTTTACTTCTCGGTGCTCCCCCATCAAAAGGTCAAAACTAATAAGAAACACCATTTGGGGATATTTCTAAATAGGATGGACATAATAAACATTAATTGCAATTCATTGTTATATTGTAGATTATTTATGGTTAACATCTTAATAAACTCAAAAATTAAATAATCGCCATCCCCTTCATTAAATGCTCCCCTCGAATAAACGCCCCATACAAAGTCGAACAAATTTAAAAAAACGCTCCGGTTGTTTATTGGAAGAGTTATCAAATTAAGCTCAAAAGTTAGTTCCTTACTTAGGCCACAACTATTAATTACATCGTTTCTGTCAATTTATCTGTTTAATATGCTGGAAATTAACTTAAATCAAAAATTGGTACTTCCGTTTTCTGGACCGAGCAAAATACGACCGAGAGGTGACAAACAGAGCATTCATCAACAATATCAATTTAAAAATAGCAACATTCAAATGAAGGTTGAAGTTAGATTTTATTTTAACGGCTAACGAAAAAGCCAAACTCCACCGTTCTTGGAACCATACAGTAAAGTGTTCTTTTTCAACCGCAGACTATTGTTCCCGCTAATTTAAATTAACAGGTTGTTTTCCTATTGTTCTGGTCAGAATTCAAAGTCTATGTTTCATGTAAAGTAGATTCTAAAAGGCGGGACTTTACTGCATGTGAATACCAACAGAACGGAAACCTGCTAAAAAAAAAAAGTTGAAAACGAGTGGCAATCCAAAGTCTTGCCCCCATAGGTATTCTCTAACCATTCTGAGTTTTCATTGACTAAAAAACTCAAGTCAACATTAATTGTTTCATTTTCAGAAACTCGGTCATTGTGCTTTTTATATCTCCCACTTGCAATCTTTGGGTATCATCCATCTCCCAGATGCATTTTCCCCGATCACCAATTTTACTTATTCTAACACCACTGTATAAAACAGTTAGTAAATGTATTACGAAATTTTCGCTACCATAAAGTTGCATTTTCAATAAAGGATAATCACCCTCAAAGGTCGCTCTTGGGATCAATGAATTGCAAGTTTTTTTTTACATAAGGAGCACCTTTGTAAGGAACTCTAGGCTGAAATTTGGGTAAATTATTTTTCTATTTCAGAAAGTATTTACATTAAGTAGAAATTAAGTGCTCATACGTTTAGAGCATGCCTTGAAAAGTATTATTAAGGTTTTTTAGAAGCATAGGGGGTAAATAATCCTCAAGAAAGAACTTAAAATAAAGGTTCCTTACATAAAAAAACGTGTCAATAATTTTGGTTAATAGCTTCTGGTTAGCCTGCGCACAAACCCAATGTTTAAAATAAAACAGTTAACCAAATTTGTCATAAATATCAAAGGCCACTTTGCGAAAACAAAAGAGAATACCGTAAAACAATAGATTAACTTCTGCATATGAAATTTGTCACTGTAAAGAATTGAATCCGCGCCTTCAACGCAACCAAGCCAATCATAATAAACAAAATCATAATTTTTTCTTTCCCTGTTTATTTTGATTGAATTGAGTTCACTTAGGTGTGAAATTTATTCATTCAAATCGCAAATCGTATTCTCATGATCGAATTCGAAACCGCATTATTTAGATCTACAAAATTCTCCCTTGTTCCTTGTGAAGCTACTTGACTGCCGCCAACATAAATTTACGATTTTACGTGCCTACTTCTTACCTCTACCTCGCAAAACCGCTTTTATCTTATCCTGTATGAAAACACTGATGTCATTTAGTGGCATAATCGTCACGTCAACAATAATCGTATTGCTCTTGACTGCCGCTAAGATTCTGCGGCCACCGGGATCTCCTATCTTATTGCCTTCAAAGTCTATGGACTTCAACGAAGTATTGTCTCTGATGCCTTCACACAATATCTCAACGCCTTCGTCTCTCAGATTATTGAAATCCAACGATAATGTAGTCAGTGTGGTATTCTGCTTTATGCCATCGGCAAGTGCCTCCCAGCCAGTGTTTGTAATGTTATTTCCACTTAAATTGATGTCGGCAAGGGTATTGTTTTTCTTCAGAAGCTCGGCGATACTCTTCGCGCCAGCATCACCGATTTTACAGTCTCCGATGTCAAGCGTGTTAATATTGTCGTCATTTGATAAAGCGTCAGCTAAGTATCGCATTCCTTCGTCGCCAAGATTGTTCCCGTGCAACCTGACAGGAAAAAATAGCATTACTATACAGGGTGGAGCAAAAAAATTATCCCGTTTACAGCGCTACCGTCCTATGTGTGTTAATTCAAAAGTCTCAAGTGAGCTTCGCGTGAACGAGCAGTTTGATTAGGCTCTGGTATTTTTAGACTGAACTTCATGGCGACTTCCTCAAATCAAAGCTGAAGCAATCAGTGCGAAAAACAATCATTGAGAAAATGAACTAAATTTGACAAAAGAGTATTTCCTTCCAGCTACTCTTCTTCTACTTCTAATTTGATTTGAGTGCAGAATACCCAAATAAAGATGCAGAATACGGAAAAATGGCAGTCAATTGGATAAAGTTAATATGATAAAGTCAAAATATTAAAATTTAAATATGAATAGAACATTTTCGTAATTTTGCAGAATTTTCGTAATTTTGGTCCATACAAAATTGATTACAGGGTCATTCCTGCTCCATTCACGACAAGGCGTTGCGATCTCTAAAATGGTCAATACCAATGCTAGTGGAACCTATAAAGATTATCATTGTTAAAAGTAAAAGCAACGCCCATGTTTATCTTGTTTATCTTAATCCCTATGAAACAATGTAAAATGTAAATTTAAAAAGTAAAACGAAGTTACAAATAAATTAGAAAAAAAAAGCAAATACAATTCATGCTTACATTAACATTTTGAGATTGCTGTTTTCACTGATCAAATCAGCAAGATGCTTCGCCCCTTCTGGACCAATGTTGTTTAGATTCAAATTCAACATCTATAGAAAAAAACAGTGAAATAATGAATACATGAAAGTATAATCTAAAAGGCCTAAAAACTGCTCTTCCATTTATTAAGAATTATGCATTATGTCGTTTTAGTCTATTGGAGCTGAAATTTAGTCTATCTGTAAATGCCAGCATAGGTATAGTATGACAATAAAATATGACTCATGTAACAAAACATCGAATAATTATTAATATCGTCATCCGCGATTTTGGGAGCAGGATTAGTCGCCATAGATAAAAATGCTTCAGGCACTGCCCTTTGTCGGGTCATTCAATGTTTGCATGTGATATGACAAATACATCAGAAAACTAGGCCAGAAATTTCGTAAACAATCGATTAGTAAAACCTACATATTTAATTTGTATGATCTAATGACATTCATCAAATTAGTCTGTCGCTTTATTGGTTCATTAAGTAAGTAAATTGGCCGGCCGCGAGGTCGAAAGCAACTCGATAAGGCTTCCTTTTCATTTGCTGATAGCCAGGGCGAACATGGGGCGCCACTCCTTTCCTTGGTTTCATAACCCCTTTACTCCCAGCTGAGCTAGTACTCATTTACCGACCACGAAGTGACAGACAGTTTTGTAGTTAGAAGTGAGTTACGGATCTGGTGAGTTGGATGTAGGTTTTGTTGTTAGAAGTTCCCACAACTGAATTCAAACCGGCACTCTGACGAACAGCTTGGCTTCGAAGCACGACACCTGAACCACTTCGCATATCGACCCGTCATTAGCATTCCCAATTAAGCCATGCAATTCAAAAATAACACAATTTGATATAATACGACATACAAGTAAACAAATCCTGACCTTTAAATTCTCTGCATTCTTAATTGCTTCTGTAATCTTCTCGATGCCGCCATCATCCATTGCAACGTTTCTTAAAGACAAAGAATCCATACTTCCAGAATGTTTTGAAACAACACTCGAAACTTCATCAACCTAAAACACAAACACGAAATATCCGTAAAAAATATGTCCAATACAAATTGAGGAATTAAGAAGAAAAAACAACAGGACAGTCGAGGTATTATTAGGATAATCGCTTTCATCGGTTTTTCTTCATATAAGACCGTATTTATATGCTATGCTTCTTATCAAATCTGCGTGCAATACAACGTATATTAAGCCAAATAGTGCGTATTATGGTGGAGTTTTGTAGTGTCTTGATAAATCTACTTCCTTTATGATGGTTGATTCAAAACGTGATATGTTCACATGCCTCAATGCTGAAGTTATGCAAATTTGGCTTGAAGTTGACAGAATCAGCTAAAAATCTATCTGCAGATCTATATGAGAATAAGAATAAGAACCTTAGAAAATAAGAATGTACAGTACCTCTCAGGGGTGTTACCAGAGGGGTGGCAGGGGCTACAGCCCCTGTTTTGGGAACGATAGGCACCATGTCGGGGAACCAATAAGCATCTGTCGGGAAATTTTTCAATGAGAATATTAATTTTTATAAACTGTAAAAATTGATAATCTAGCCCCCTGTCGATGAAGCTAGCCACCTCGTCAAGGATATCCTGGTGACACCCCTGATACCTCTAGACACTTCCTGCCACTTGACCAAACAAGTAGATACTGTTCCTCTAGACACATGATATCTACTGTACGCTAGACACTAATTGTGACAAAATAATAAAGTACTGATACTATACTTTAAATCTTTGTTCTCATTTTTTGAAAAAATAACTTACTTGCTCCGAAGACAACGCAACACCACTCAGTTCAAGATCGTCGTTATTGTCAATCAAAGGTGTCACTGCTCCTTCGTGAATTATGCTTGGCTCTATTTCAACTGGCTTCGCCGCCTCAGATGACTGCTCATTTGCAACTCCATCAGGATCATTTCCTTCGTCTAGTTCTTCGGCCTCAAAATCCGATTTGACATCATCTAAGTCGTCCGTATTTGTAATTTCTGAAAAGTAGAGCAAAAGTATGTTGCAATAAAAACCGGCATATAAGACCCTTTAAATGTTAAGAACCTGCATTCTGAAATTCCTGCATTTATTCTACTCGAAATGAAAGAGTTATCATGTGAGTCCTGAATGTATCGTTACAACAATAAACAAATATATTCTAAATAAAATTAAATACTTTAAGTCTACAACTTTACGACCTTCTGCTGATCTATTAAGCTAAAACATGGTTTTAACTTAAGAACCTTTTCAGGTTGAATTTCACAATGCAGGCTCTTGTATGCGGGTTTTTACTGTACTTAGAGGTAACGTATCTCCCATTCCCTGGCAGATTAAATTCATAAGCTTAAATGATATGTCATGTTTTCATTCAGGCTGCAAACAAACTCCAGTATAACGTCAACCACACCCTCACCACACACAACTTCTTAGTTTCGAAGATTATCAATCATCAGTAACATACCACTTCCAAGTAACATACCACTAGGTAACACTTCCGAGTAATCAGCACTATACTGATCAGGCGGCAAAATGCCGCAACTTTCGGGGGTATGCAATTTTTTTTATTCCTGGGAATGTAAGTTGAAACATCATTTAATATTCAACTATTCAACTAATATTGACCTAATACTCAAACCATCACCTTGGTCACTTATGAAAGTTAGCGTATTATTCTCTTCTTCGTCGTGCTCATTTGTTTCATCCGCAACATCGTCCTCCTTTGTTTCCTGCACAACATCTTTTTCTTCCTTCATCTCCTCTGCGACATTATCTTCATCTTTTATCTCCTCCGCAATATCGTCTTCTTTAGTTTTCTCTGCAACTTCGTCTTCCTCCTTGATTTCCTCTCCAACATCATCTTCTTTTGATTTCTCCGCACCATCGTCCTCCTTCGTTCCTTCAGCAATATCACCTTTTTTAGCTTCCTCCACCGGAGCATCGTCCTGCTTCGCTTCCTCGACAATATCATCCTTTTCAGTTTCCTCCTTCCCATCGTCCTCCTTCCCATCGTCCTCCTTCGTTTCCTCTGCAACATCTTCAATCAGGGCTTTTTCCGTCTGAATATTATTATTCTCATCTAGGCCCTCTTTACTTGATATGCCGTCTTCCTCAGATGCCTTTGTTTCATTGTCATCAACATCTATCTCCTCACTTTCAGTTTTGTCTTGAAGTTCATGCTCGACTTTCACTTCTTGACGCACATCCTCTAAACTTTTCTCATTGCCTATTTAATCCTCAAGATCCAATAAAATCCTCAAGAATTGCATTATGGTGTGCGTGTGGGATCGCACTCATTACAAGAAGCAGACTGTGACATAATTACGAATGTCAATCAATTAATCAAATGTCAATTAATCAAATGTCAATCAATCAAATGTCAATCAAGACTGAGCAATCAATTACAAATGTGTTAATATCTGCTATGCAGAGGTTTGGGAATGAGAAAATATTAAAAATTGTGAGGTAGGTAACACAAGAAAAATGTTATATGTATCGGGTGTCCCAAAAATATCGTAACAGATTTGATTGGACACAAAAAACCTATCAAAAAACCAAAAATATCGTAACAGATTTGACACAAAAAACCTATTCTATGTTCCATTGCCACAATTTGATTTGATTAATGCACTTAAGGGAGAAAGTTAAAAGTGCAATAGCAAACTTTCCAGTCATTAAGCTCATAATATCTGCTTGGCAAATCTTCAAGACTGAGATATGTCCACTGAATTTGAGAACAGCATTTTTAGGGATTGGATTCACATAGAGTCAAAGCCATAAAAAAGATTTCAAGTCATTAACAATTGATTAATGTTATTCTCATAATTTGACATTGTTATTGTGAAACGAGACGACACCAGCAGGAAAATCTCACAATGGTAAAATAATCTGCCATTTTAAACCTCATTTCTTATGCAGTTACACATCATCCGGACAGATTGTTCTCAAGGTCATTTGATCGTTTACTGGGGTGGGTTGGGGGCTGTATTGAATTTCTGTGGGTGTGTTCCCTCTTGCTTGGAACATTTCACATGACAGGAGGAAGAACAATGTGATCCAATGCCCTTTCAACATCCAACACAACAACCAAAGTTAAAAGGATCTACACACTGTATAACAGTCTGTTACTTCTCTTCTAGTCAGTCTGTTACTTCTCTTCAGTCATATCACAGAAATATACAGTCAAATCATATTACACTTTATAATCTCATGCCTGTGTGGATCTGTGTGTGTGTATAACTTCTGGAGTATTTCAATGGATTTTATTGTTTCTCATAAGAATAGGAAACAGCAGAAAATTAAAAAAACTTTTGGTGCTTAGAGAGCTCAAGCTTGGTTAAGCAATTATTATCATGATCTTATTATTAAGTTCCCGTATTCTGTGACTATATACTGTGACTATTATTAATAATAAAACAGTTCATCAGAACAGCACAATACTGTCATGGTGCTGATATGGTTTTAGAATAAAAGAATGAAACAGAATAGAAATTACACAAAACAAAATGGCAAGATAAGCAGAAGGGATTTCTACTTTGCAGATAGACAGCTGCTGTCCATGCTGTCCCAATAACAACGAAGGTCAGCAGTTATGTCCAACAGCCAATAGGGTTACCTTAATTTTCTTAAATCTATCTCATAATCTCTAAGCACAATCAACACCTTAATACAATGGTAATAGTATTAAGGTCTGTATATATTGTATAGACAGACCTTTATTAACCACACTAGTAGCTGTGCTAAAGTGCTAAGTGCTAAAAGTAAAGTGTCAAAAATTCCTTTAATTTCTCTCAGGTGCACCTTTCAAAAATTTTGGCTAGGTTTTTCTCTGAGTTTTCTCTGAGTTGGCCAACAAGCACAGTGCTGTGCCTTCAAAAAGGAAAGGAGACCTTCCCACTTTAAATTATTCATGATCTGAATCTGATTGGACTATCCTGATTACTACAATGCCACCATTTTCGCTGATCCTGGGTTACTGAACAGAATTATGGGCAGGAAGTGTTAAAAATTGAACAATAGTAACGGAAAGAACAATATAGAAAGAACAATGGAAAGAACGATTCCTTTGTTTTGTAAGCCAAAACAAAATTATTGTCTGGTTTTATGTTACCACAGAAAGTCGATAAACATTAAGTAAACCAAAAAACCCCTTTCTTTTAAATGAAGTGAATATTGTTATGAATCAACTTTAGCTTTGAAATCTTCCAAGATTATACTGATTTGCGGAGGCCATATCGTTATTTACCGGACATTTTTCTGATGAAATTTGATCAGACAATAACAAAACCAGATTCCAGATGACCGGCTGCTACGAAATCAAATAAAAGAAGGCCGCTGCTATTCTTCCGAGAAAATATATTGTTTTAAGACGGTATCTTATTGTTCGAGAGTCATTTTAAGAATGACAGTGGAACCAAAGTTTTGTACAAATAAAAGGTTTATGTCAAGACATTTTTAAACCACCGGCGAACAACTGCAAAGTTGAAAAAAGGCGACCTGCCT
The DNA here is from genome assembly GCA_036873815.1 of Phacellophora camtschatica. NCBI lineage: Eukaryota > Metazoa > Cnidaria > Scyphozoa > Semaeostomeae > Ulmaridae > Phacellophora > Phacellophora camtschatica. Next base: position 2,195 of record JAYJMH010052548.1, on the reverse strand, counting down.
TTTTAAAACCACCACCGGCGGCTCACTGAAAATAACAAACAATAACATAACAATCTAGCGAATGAACGATGAATCAACTAAAGCATAAATAAAGTGCAACTATCACTCACATAAAACTTTAGAGAAAAACGTTATCTCCTCGCTCGTCGTCCAAAAATCTCCATGTGAATGGGATGTTTACGAATCATCTTTTACCTTGAACTTGAAAAATAGGCAACACTTTGGAAATTTTTGATAATGTATCACGTGACCATGAAACAATTGATCAGAAACGTCCATATCACGTGATGCATTTCGTGCGGACAAAAATGATTGGGACCCAACTGGAGTCAAAAGCCAGACCACACTACGTGCTTGCATGCGATAACAGCTATAACTATATAAACTTATTAAATTCGTCTCAGTTATCGGCCATCAAAACGGTGCTCAATAGAAATAATCTATCCGCCTTGTGTGAGCTGGCAAATGAGATCAAACAGTTTTAACCTTGGCTTGTAATCAACAAAGTAAAACTGAATTAGAGCACGATATTTAATCGGAGGATATGGCAGTACAATCTTCTATTTAGGGTATAGTGTACAATGCTGAACAATTAATTTGTTGAATTATTATTTTGTTGAATTGAATCAAAATTATCAAAAATTATTTTGTTGAATTGAATCATTTCCTTGTCCTGACTTTGCAATTCACTTGCCATGCTGCGAGCTCCGTTGCCACGACACCGAAATCGGTTAATTTTTTTTTGGAAAATAATAAAAAATATTGGAATATGATCTTTCAAAATACTTGATTACATTATTGGATTTTTGTCACAATTATTAGATGATGATATGAGTGTGCGTAGTTTTGATTAAGGGTCTGTAGTTTATTAATTTTAGGGTCAATTTTTGGGTATGTACTATCTCATTACTTTTTATAAATTTTAGGGTATGGTTTTTGAAGAATTGATAAATTTTAGGGTGTGATTTTACATGATAAAATGGTACACTCTCGTCACCTTCATATTGAACGTATCCCCCCCCCCCCCTCCCGTTTGAGTTACCAGAGATATAATGTACATTAGTTATGTAAAACAGCACAAAAAGGCTAGGGTAAAATGGGCAATGCATCACACAGACTTACACTTGGGTTGGGTGCCTAACTAGAATTCTCTAAAATTGGCCAGAAATATTACTCAAATCCTGCTTTTTCAAAGTAACAATGCCGCTTCTCAGATATTATTGCATTAATTTCAACAAGGCATCAATGTTACATGCATTTTAGACCGATTTATATTCCCCTTAGTAGATCATACAGGAAGGTCATTTCTGACCCACCCTACTATTACAACCCACCAGCAATTAGGCACCTAAGAGTATTTTTCATGTATTTGGGGATAGCCGACTGAAGTCAAGTCTTTATGATCCGGTAGTGCAAAACAACGCAATACGCACACATTAAGACATTAGACAGCTCCACTCCTCCATCGCAGTGCAATTATCATACAAAAAATACGACTCACAAATAAGTGTTACAGAAGCTCCGAGCATACCAAAATTTAGCTGAAATCTTTAACTAATAACCAGGGAGAGACAATTGGCGACATGGGCCTCCTCCCAGCCGAGCTCCACCCCTGCAGATACTTATGATATCACATTGCACTGTGATGTGATTGGCTGTGGTGAGACACTTCAAGTAAGACATATTCACATTTGGATGTTTCAATCAGGGGCGCACATTGAAAAAATGATTGGGGGGTTGTCAATACGTTTGGGGCCGAATTTTTGAAAAACTGGAATCGACTGTATTCCAGCTCCAGAAAAGAAGAGGTATGGATAAAACAAAAACAATCTTATTTTATACTCTTTTCATTTATTTACAAATAATTCTTATTCAAAAATGTTTTTTAATTTTCAAATACCTCGGTACATCAAGTTGTTAGACACTTTAATCGTAACTCAGGCCGTTAGAAAGTTATAAACACATAAAAATACGTGGCAATGTTTCCAAAGTAACAAGAACTTTATTCTTTTGGGCCAATACTGACAACTCGTCATGTTTTTGGTAACTTTGCCCACCTCTTCACAATTTCGTCCAAATCAATATTGTCTGTAATGTCTTGCTTCATAGCACTGCGCCTTAATGTCTTAATGAGCTTGAGCATTGAAAAGCTTCGTTCACTTGAGGCAGACGTGATTGGTGCGGTTAAAGTAAGG
>JAYJMH010052537.1:0-13368 GCA_036873815.1 Phacellophora camtschatica | reverse complement strand
ATATGGCAAACACCCTATATACATTGTTTGAAACTGTTCAGGGAGGATGCCAGCTTACACTCAGCTGAGAGGCCATTGCAAGACTTGGCACCTTTATACAAAAAACATTTTTGTCCAAAAAAAGGTTTTTCTTCGGTAACCTTAGGTCAGTTGCTGTATTCCTAAGATTCCTAAGAAAATAAAATCTCAAATTTTGAAAACGTCAAAAAAGAATCCAAGCTTACCGTTGTTATCAAATCCATGAAGAAGTTCGTGACCAATTACAGCACCAATTCCACCATAGTTCACAGACCTGCAGTGGAAATATTATTAAATTAACCTTTTCACCCCGGAATGGCCATATGCCCTATTGAACAATAACGTAAAACGTCTTATTTTCAGGAGATAAAGAAATGCGGGCAGAACTTTACATTACTTTCAGATATTTCAACATAGGTCTTTTAAATGAATTAAGTTGTTTTGCATGTGCCACCCCTTGTAAATTAAACTGCAATTTGATTTGCCTGTTTAACAGAAATAAATCCGAGCGTGAAAGAGTTAACACGTAAGTCCCATCTAAATTTCCTTTTGGGGAGGGTAGCACTTACAAACCAACTTACAGTAAGAACCCGTTAATGAGAAACTAATAACAAACAACAGGCTGATTTCTGGCAAAAATTTACAAACTATTTTAGAGAATTTATTAAGAGTGAATTTAAATGATAGAAATGATTTCAGATAATAGAGGAATATTGTTATGACTTTTCTATTGCAATATTGGAATAATACATCCTATATTTTATATTTATATATATTTCATATTTAATTCTTTTAAGAGGGGTTGCCCTTCAACAAGTTGGTTTTCAAGAGGCCTTCCGATAAAAACATTAATTACAATCTAAGGAAATAAAGAAAAAATTAATTAAATCAAATTAAACTGTAAAACCCTTATTTACAATATTTAAAACCTATGTAAAATAATGTTCAAGACTTAAGACTTATAATCAAGACGAAAGAAAAAAAGAAAAAGAAAAAAGAATCCAGTCCAACTCTATCTATATACCTTGCAAAGATATTAAGAAGCCAGACAGGCCGATTTGCAAAAAACTCGTTTCTTATTGGCAAAAAACTCAAGAGATAAACTTATGTTGAAATATCTGAAATTCATGTAAAGTTATATCTGTATTTACTTTGTGGAAATTCGAAATTTTATGCCACTTGGCAATGGGCCATATCGCCCTTAATAAAAACAAATAAGAAATTGAAACAATACGAAAGGATTAAAACAAATAAGTGGCAAGATAAAAGACGTTAAAATAGATTTCCATGGATACACTACCTGTAAACAAGAGCAGATTTTGTAACAATAGTGAAATTGACATTGAAATTGACATTGACAATTTCAAAGTGATTACCTATTCAAAACAAAGAGAATTTTCTCAAGCAGAAAATCAAAACATTTGTATTGGCAATTCTGATTCTGATAGGAAAATAAATAAACTAACATACGTAAAAGCATAATTTTGTTACCTTGGAAACCTGCTGTCAAAGTATGGGGGCTGTAAAATACCAGCAGGGAAAACTAAAAAATAAAGAATAGTTTCATAAGAGATTAATGTACAGTTTAAAAATCAAATGGTATGGAGTGACAAATTACCGCCGGAAAAGTCCCAAAATGACCAAGTTAAAACGGCTGTAAAATGCTTCTTACCTCGGTACAAAACTTGTGAAATGGTTTTCACCATTTTTAAACATCCGTTTTGAATTTTTTACAAACTTGCCACAAGGGCTTTTAAAAGCATTGAATAACACGCTCCTCTTGGCGCCATTGTTCTGTCCTTGTTCCTTCATTCTGATCACATCAAATAAGGTTTCCTTAATAACTGTACCCCCGTAAAAAGACATGAAAGTAGTTTTGACGAGCACGAAATTTTAGAGCCTTGAATAATTTCAATTTTGCAAGGATTCTGCGTAGGAGAAATATAAGTCACCGCGAACAAGTGGGCATTGGATAACGTAAAAAGTGACACTTTGCAAGGCTAACCATTTTAATGTGACTTTTATGTGATCACTCTGAGCAGGGGCCATTTCCACTGACAGATCAAGCAAAAACAAAAAATCAGCATAACGTTGGTCCATTGCGCGGTCACTGTTTTGTATCATCGTTTACAAGACAACCAATCACAGTGCACCATGCTAATTTTCAAATTGACAACAAAAATTCTATCCCTTCACGTTGACGGACTACCTTTGCCTGGCGGCGTTTTCCGGGCGGAGGAGAAGGGCGGTCAGAGGGGGTCGCCGACCCGGGTCCCATGGCCACAAGCAGTGTAAAAATCTTGCTATCAACATTAGGGGCCCATATTTTCTCTCCGCGGCCCTACGGAAAAAACCTTTTACCACCCTCTTTAAATAAATGTAAGTGAGCATAGTGCAAACTTTAGAGCATATGAGCACAGCATTGTACAAAATATATTGAAACAACACAGTTACCTATCTGATTCCTTGCAGGGTCGTAATATGCATTTACAGTAGACGGTGTCATATACCACCTAATAAGAAAATTAGTACATTAAAAAGATCATCACAATTTCTTCATTGACAATTTTAATTTTAACCCCAGGGTCATTTTGGGATTCTAGGGAACAGAGGAACATGCCTATAATAAGAAGGGAGCAAGGGAAAACAGGGAAAATAAAAGGGAGGTGGGGAGCATGGATTGTCGCAAGGGATAAGGGAACACACCAGTTCAAGGTTTTCCAAGGAACGTTTTCAGTTTTAAAGAGAAAAGGGGGAAATGGACTGCCCTAGAAGACCCTCAACCTTTCCAAGGACAATACAGCTTAAAGAAATAGACTTCATTGCAAACAAAATTGTCTTGGAATACCACAAGCGAAGTTAATCAAATATCGTTAATCTTTTTAAATTCTGGTTCTGAGCCTGATAAGGAGTGGGTTAACCTTAGTTTCTAAACCAAGCACATGCATGAACAGGACTAATCATTCTTGGTCAGGAAACATTTCCACCATGCCTAACCTGTAATTTTGTGGCCAGCTTACATTTACACGGAATGATAAACTCTTAAGAAGTAGAAATGCACATGTAAACTAAGCATGGAGGAATTTATTTTTATTTCACTCAGCTAGCAAAGGTGAATTTTTCTAACAACAGTAAAATTGACACACTGGTTTCACAGCAATTGTCCCCCGAGAACAAATCGAAACTCTCTGAACTGGAAAATGAAACCATCTCCTCCGCAACATTGTTTGTTTTCCGTGTCCAGTTGAGAGAGAATAATTCACTATTGTTACAAAATTCATCTCTATTCATACAGCTTTGAATTTGTGTAAATTTTGATATTAGCCAAACATATCACAAAATTTTCATTATATTTTTATAAACACTGCAAAATGTAAACAAACAAAAGAGTAATGAGTATAAACTTCTTGTGAGAATATAAACTAAATGCTTGTGTAAGTGTCTGAATACGATAAAATGACAGAAATGAGATAAGGACACAATTAACTTTTTCTTATCAGGACGAAATTTTTTCATATCCTCCAGTCACGCAGGAAATTTATGAAGTTTTCTTCGTTCATAGCAACACAGAACTCTCACGTAAGTTACACGAAAACTACAGTACTTTTACGCAAATTTTCATTCCGGCATTAGTTTTTATGTCGATTTGCATGGAAAGAGTCTCCAAAAATCGAAATAATGGATGATATACGAACACAGTTTTATCAACAGGTTGTAGGAGCTGCTTTTTTGTGTTTTCACACAAATTTTCATTCCGGCATTAATTTTCATGTCGGGTTGCATGTAAAGAGTTTTTAAAAATTGAAATAATAGATGATATACATACATAGTTTTATCAACAGGTTGTAGCAGCTGTTTTTTTCTTAAATTGATAGACCACTTGGTTTGAGTCAGAATGTTTCCAAAAAAATCCACGTTAGAGTACTGGAGCTTTTTGAAGAAAAAATACAAAAACATCATGTTATAAATGAGAATAATAAAACTTGGAGTTTAGTCTAGTAGCAAAGATCTATATTTATAAAGGATAACATTTTCAGTAAGATGATTACTGCAAAGGGTACTATGAAACTGAAAGTACATGAAATAGATAAATGCATAAATGTTCTGTAACAGTAAAATAGACAAAAAAGTTTGTCATATACATTTTAAAAGCTGTTAGCGTTTCACCTCGCTTCAAAATTGATGAAACATTTGTTTTTCGTGTGACCAGGTAGGATGATAAATAATTGAGATCCTCGAATGACACAAAATGTTTGTTTTATTTCTAGACTATGAGTTTAGATTTTTAGATTTTTATTAGATATTTTTAGATTAAGCCAATTACATCGCAGCCTCCTTTCGAATTATTACTTGTCAGGTCATGCCTAAGTTGGACGTTACTTCAAAAAACTTTCACTGAGTAAGATAAATAAAGTGAAACAATTGTCAGAACAAAGAATGGGGTAAAATCTATCTGTGAAGTGCAAAATACCCCGTTTCTGACATATCTTAACTTTCTTTGAAGCCAAAAAGGCGTCCATGTTTTCTTCACAGCTTCAATGATGAGTTCAATCAATTGAACTTAGTAAGTTACAGTACAGGTCAATTCATTACTTTGTAAACTAGAACAGATGTAATTGGCTGATAAAACAATAATTATCGTTATTTTTCAAAATACTCGACTCTCATTGAGACTACAGTCCTTGATTGAAGCTAGCTATCGCAATAATACAGCTAAAATAGATGGACTGTGTAGCGAGTCAAAGTCCAATTAAGCTCCCCCGCCAAATTGATGCATTGAACACAAACGGAGCCGACAACGACAACGAGAAAAAATACGTTTGGGAAGAAGAAGTACTTGATGCAGTGATTCCACATTTACTTACCTCTTTATATCGTTTGCTCAGTTTAACCTCGTCCAAAATTTCGTCAGGATATCCAATTTTAGGATACACTGCCAATGCCTAAATTGAGAGAAAAATTAGCATTTTTAGAACGCTCAGAAAATACTTCGCCAAAAAACGATGGTTGATAAAATGATTTAATTTATTGTTTCAGACAATGTAGACAGGATTTTTGCAAAAGTAGTAAAATCTAGCAAGGAAAAATCTATAAAACGAAAAAATTCACGCCTCCCAAGTGAAAATCCAATTTGCAATCGGAAGAATGCACTCAAGAAAGAGAATTTATAAAAGAAAGATTCGTATCAGAACTTGAAAATAAGATGTGCTACCCTAAAGAATAGATTTAAAGCCTTTTAACACACCCAAGCAAATCACGATAAGGTGCGAAATTTATTCCTTTTGAATTTAAAACGCACTGTCTTTTGTGAGTACTGAATCTTTGTTTTAAAAATGCAGTCGTAGCAAAGGGACCATGTTTTATTTTCGGTTTTTTTCCTACCCTTAAGTTTCCCAAAGGGCTGCCTTTTTATATTTTTCTGCTTATATTAATTTACAGTTATTCCCAAAGGGACAATGTTTTATCATTGGCTCCTTGCTCTTAGAAAGTCTTATTCTATTTTTGTCCATTATCGGTTCTTCTATTTTAAACTTCAGTTTCTCGAAGGGCTGCTCTTTTCTCTATATTTTATTCCTCTACAACTACCCTCCAAAAGGCTCATGTTTTCTTAAACTCAGTGTCTCAAAAGGCCCTATTTTTCTGCTTTATATTCATTTACAGTTATTCCCAAAGGGACAATGTATATTATCGCTTTTTTTCTTTTACACTTCAGTTTCACAAAGGATCTATTATAAATTAATTTACAATCATAACCAAAGAGAAGAAGTTTTATCTTCGGCTTTTTCTAATACTCAAGTTTCTAAAGGGTTGTCCTTTTCTATTTTTAAAGTGCAGTCGGCAAATCAAAATAAGCACGAGGGGAGCAAGACATACATTAAATCAAAATAAACAGAGAAAGTATATTATTTAGGTTTCGCCTACTTAGATGCGTTACAAGGTGTGAAATCTATCATTTTCTTTTACATAATCTCCCTTGCCGTTTAAGCTTCCATTTCATTCAACAGCTGGTTTGTTGACATTTGGCAAACGACCAATTAACAAACAGCATTCATGATCATGTAATATAAACTCTGTGACATGATTGATTAATTGCAAAAAAGTAAACAAACCCACAGCTAGATCACACACAAAATTCTCCTGTGCAGAATAACATGGCAAACAAAAGTGTAAACAAAAAAAAACGATGATTAAACATAATCTCCTTGGGGAAAATTGAAAGAAATACAGTAAAATTAGTTAAGCACAACAGGGGGGGAATTTTTAAAACGAAAAATTGCAGTTTCAAGCCACGACAATGCGATTTGTTACTGTGGATAACATGCTTCACACCATCAACGCAGCCATGCAAATCATAACAAACTAAATCATAAAGTTGTACTGTCTTTGTTTATTTTGATTTGATTAAGTGCGCTCGGAGTGTGAAATCTATTCTCAGATTCGTTTAAATCGCAAATTGATATTGTCGTGTTTGAAACCGCAATCTTATATTTCACAAAGTATCATCCATGGTCTATTTTTTATTAATTTGCACTTATGCCCTTCTCCCAAAAAGACGATATTTAATCATTTACACTTTAGTTTCTCAAAGGGCTGCTTTTTCCATATATACTACAAAGGCTATTCTTTTCTTTCATATACAGAACTTTAGTATAAAAGCATTTCCTTGCAGTGTAAATCATCTTAATTTACTAGCGATGAGAATGTACCTTATCTTTAGCTGCACTCCGAGTAACTTCATCCATCCATTCAAGATTAGGTAAATTATTGATGAATGATTTCCTTAGCTCTTCGACTATTTCAGCAGCCTAAAAGAAGATAACACAGATTCCGATTCAATAACTTTCCAACCCATATCTAAGATAATGCACAACACCACATTAAAATGGCCCATTGACAAACAACGTAACGCCTTATATTTTCATGAAGCAAATACGGGCAGAAACTTATATAAATTCAAGATATTTCAACGTAAGTTTATAGAAATTTCATTTTTTGAAGTAAGTTTGTTTGCATGTGCTATCCTTTGCAAAATAACAATTGCATAGGATTTGCCTGTTTAGCAGAAATGAATCCGGGGGAATGTAAGGGTTAATTTTAGTCCTTGTTTCCCAGCTTGATCTGATTTTCTGACAATACTCCCGTCAACGAGACCTCCAATGGATGGGCCGAAGCAGCCGTGAGTTGTGGTTTATTAGAAAAAATTGTTTTAAATAAAAAATTGAGACTTTGCTAACGCGACTGTATATTAATTGCAGTGTGCAGATCAAGATAATAAATAATGCGATCCCAACTCAACAATCCCAACTCAGTTAATTAGGCCTATACGGTTCATTCAAGACAGCGAAGGTCAGATTTCAGGACATGTTTGAGTACAATTGGACTTGCCACAAGTCTTACTTTTAAGTGCTCGCTTGCTCCTTCGGAGAGAGTATGCTTACGATTTTCCTTTTTAAAAATGAGACTTGTGGCAAGTCTAAATTACAATCAGAAACTTCTGAATTCAGATGTCAAAAAATGTTCTATCAAGAGCTTTGTTTTTCCAAATATGTTTTGTGATTATCTTCCTTTTGGTTCGAGAGAAAACATCAAAATGTGTCACTGAGAAGGCGTTTTGGCATTTTGGCTTAAGTAAGGGCCATGGACGTTTTTGCCGCAGGGCCTAAAAATCCTCTCGGCGGTCTTGGTTTGAGATATCTGAGGTAACTTTGTGCGCATTCCTATAATTCATAACCTTCAAACAAGAAAGTCAGGGGCGGGGCCAATGGAGGATAGGGGGCGAAAGCCCCCAACTGCCTTTTAGAGGGCTCATTCAGCCACTTTGCTAGTCAGATTCCTACTGTTTTGGCAGTCTAGTCGGCCAGATTTCTCCCCGAAGAACTCTTTCACCCCCCCCCCCCCGAATCCTTCGAGCCGAGCTCCGACCCTGAAAACCAGAAAACAGACAAGACATGTCACCTTCTTTTTGCTTTCTCTCGTAAACTTCTTTTTGACAAACGAAGCACCTAACGCAAAGCCAATTGCTTTGTCCGTTCTTTGGACACAAGTCTTCCATCTGTCTTGCTTCAGAACAGTTCCATACAAAGCAATTTCCAAGCCCTTGCGAGCTGCGACAATATTGTCAGATAGATAACCTGCATAGTTTGCTATCAGCTTCCACTGCATGTACAAGAAAATATCTCTGAAACGAAAGAGCTGTTGAAATGTCATCTAATTAAAAAATGCAACATCAATCTTACAAAAATCGATAAAAACGGACCATTCCGCTGTGGAAAAGGTGGTTCATATCCAGGACAAGCTCAACTTCGAGCATGTCAGGGGAAACCATTGAGATTAAAATTTAAAGAATAAGCTTAGGAAAAATTGTATTCCGAAGGGGCATCAGAATGTTGGGTTTTTCAAATCTGCAACGTGAAAGATTCGTTTCTATAAGTTTTTGGAAAGACAAACAAGCTGAAGACACGGCACACGGGTAATTGGATTAATCCTAGCAACAGTGAGAAGGCCTGGTGAGTGGAGAGCTGTTGGCGTTGGGGGGGGGACGGAAGTAAAGTTTGGGGGGAGGGTTGTTTGCAAGTCTCGGGTGCGGTGGTTTGCGTCTTTGAGCTCGCACTTAAAGACTTCTGCGAAGCAATTTTCCCTCGCAGCTACACAAGACAAAAAATGAAAAAGTCCTCCTTCGCAGAGATAAAAACATCTTCCTCCGCAGAATTAAAATATTTTTTTATAACAAATAACAAGTGTCCGCATCGCTCGTGATATAAATAACGGATGTTAACGGTACATATTTCTGGTGAATACTTGCTGTTCGATGTTGATTAAGCCTTTTCGGGATGGGGGTATAACTTGAGGATGACGAACAAACTAAAGCGGCACAACTTCAGAAGGGAAATGCCAGTGAAATTGATTTTTGGCGTCAAAAGTTTTAAAATGACTTTACATTTGAAAATAAAACAATTTCCTGCTATAATTTTTTAAAAATTCATCAATAATAATATCAACATTTGAGTAAATAGTTAAATGAACGAAACAAAATTTGAATAATATAAATTTGAATAAAAAACTGTGTATCAACTTACGTAGAAGGCGTTTTATCGATCAATGCTGACAGTTTTTGGAAATATGGCAATGCAAGCACGACTATTTCTGTTCCGTTAGTTATATTGGCTATTCCATTGAAATTAGTTTGATAAAACTTCAACCAGTCAATCTAAAGATACACAACAAACCGTATTTTAACATTTTTACTCTTCAAAAAGCCACATGGCACAGTGCTAGACAACGTATCTTAAGGAACATATGCGTTCCCTCTCAAAATTATGTTATGTATTAACAAATTAGCATTGTTGCTGTGAAAAAATAAAGGAGGGCGATGGTACTCTACTTTTTACCTTATTTCCATAATGGCAATTTATACAGCATATGCATAGGCATAAACATTACCAATATAAGAACGTAGGTTATATTTAATTAGTGCAGTGTAACAATCTGTATTATATCCTATTATGTAATTTATTATTGTGTAGTTAATAGTTGGTATGAATTAGCAGTAGTTGCTATGTAAAACTATGTAAAAACTGAAAATAAGTAAATAAAAAAACACACATGTATGTTATATAGTAAAAACCCGCATATAAGAAACACACTTTTAAGAACCTCCAGGCTGATTTTTTAAAGAAAACAATAGATAAAACAATAACCTATTGTTTGCGAAACAATGCCCTGAATGAAAAATCTGGTTTCTTATATGTGGGTTTCTACTGTATAGTTCTGTATATGTAAACTACGTTTATATGGTCAAAATGATGTGATCAAAAAAATTAAACATTCATAATCCCATGGGCTTATATTGTCTCACTTTTTGTCGCTTAAAGTCCAAAAATCTTGCATTTTCGCTTATAAGACTATGGGCTTCTATTGTCTCACTGTTCTTGTCATTTAAAGTCCAAATATTTTGCATTTTTGCTTGTCAGACTATGGGAATACATAGTCTCACTGTTCTTGTCGCTAAAATCCAAAAATCTTGCATTTTCATCAAAATTAAAATTAAAACTAAATGTAATATAAATTGAGGGGAAAAAAAGAAGTCTAATTTCAGGTGTACAATAAAATGCGAGCATAAGAGTTAAAAATGTAATCTAAAAAACACCCCCATTTTAAAGTGGCAGGAATAGCATTAAAAGGTCAGAACATTGTTTCCATAATGGTCCATCCAGAGGTGTCATTGAAGGAAAAGTTTTCACAAAAGAATAGAAAACAAATTTATGTCTCAAAAGTTGAGAGCAATGCTGCATTCTCAGGATTGTTGATAGACAGTTCTGTTGCAACTTTTAGAATTTCAATGTAACGTAACGTAACGTAACGTAACGTAACGTAATGTTTGACTATGGGCTTATATTGTCTCACTGTTCATGTCGCTTAAAGTCCAAAAATCTTTCATTTTTGCTTATAAGACTATGGGCTCATATGCTGGGTAATAGGGTAATGTTCTCATCATTTCATAATAATATATCAAATAATGGAGTTTAAGGCTTGTGGATGTTGTAATAAAGATGATGTCTTGAAATACGACAATCTTGTGCTAAACCCTGGCTAACATAAAGCTTAAGTAGGATTCATTTGTTCATTGAACGTAAATGTGGGTGTGAATTAAGGCTACAATCCCATGGTTAAAATCTAGCAGAAAAACATTCAGACATCACAACCAACCCCAGACGGCAAAGTTTTAAACAATTCTTGCAAAAATACAATTTTCCAGTTATCATGAAACCTTCCACAAAAGTCATACTGTACCTTTGAGAGTAAAATTTAAAAATAAATTTATTTGTCTAGCACAAAAGCCCAAGCTTAGGACGTTATTTTTCAAAAAATGTTTTCAAAATGTTTCAGTTCGAATAATTAAAATTATATTCATTTAATTTGTGGCTTTCTTTGAATATATTCAGTGGAATGGCATTGGAAGGTGTTGACCAAACTGCCACCAATATTGTAATGTTTTAAAATCACATAACTATATACTTACGTACCATTGGACAAATTTCCTGAAATTTGGTAATAGTCATCTTGTGGTAGATGTCATTTATACTGGTCATATTTTCTCTTGACACAAAAATCTATAGAAACATTTGTTTTGTAAATATAGCAGAAAGGATATTAAGTAATCATTATTTAACTAAGCATAAAGCTTTAATAAAATTAAGCAAGAAAAATTATAAGAAAAATAAAAAAAAAATATTTAAAAAAATAAAATAAAATAAAATAAGAATATAGTATAATGTCATCATTAAATGTCATTAATGTAATGTATATAGTTTAATGTCTCCATTAATTGCAAATTAATGGAGATGTACAAACAAAAATGACATTTAATGTGAATGTAATGTTCCATATCCAATTTCTGGCATATATTTGTACTTAGGAATTTTTCTAGATCTAAATATCTGACAATGAGGACAAAAGCAATATAAGAAGAGCTTTATAAAAATACAACATTCAAATCAACAAATAAAAAATGCAAGTCAACATTTTTTCATAATATCATTTTCCAGACAAGATTTAAGATAAAACTTACTTTGGATATTTCTCTCTCAAAATTCAGAACTTTAACCATTTGTTCATTGATTGCAGTTCTGTTTGCAATTTTCGAACTCAAAAGAACATGAATGTCTGTCATGTAGTTCAAAAGAGCTCCAATAACCTAAAATTTGAATCTTGTTTCAACTCATTTAAAAAAATAACAAGGGGTGTTTATAAAATAGAAGCATTAATTGTGTATTTCCCTTACTTGTGTTCACTTATCAAGTATGTGTATTTCCCTTACTTATAATCACTTATCAAGTGATTTGTATTAAGTTTAAAAATCCAAATTTGTGATACCTTTTGCCAGTGTGAGAATGAAGTTTCATGAAAAGAATTCTTCAAGAAATCCTAGCTAGACTACTTGAAAGATTTCAGCTCATGCATAATCAAATAATCTTTACAAAAAATAATCTGCCTATCCTGAGTCAGATCATAAAAAATTAATTAAGCTTATACCCCTCACTCTTGGTTTATCAATTTCAAATTGTATAAAATTCATAGAATACCTTGTCCGTTAAGTTGCCATCATAACGTGTCTGTGAAAGATCAAGACCATCTTGAGTTATCTGAAAAACAAAAAAAATATTTACCTTTGGTTATATATGTATTTTAGGTCTCTTAAAACTGTTTGTTTTTAAAAAATTTACACACAATGGAAATACAAGGTGACCCCAAAAAGTTCCAACATTTAAAAAATCACCAAAATTTGTGTGTGTTACCAATCTAACTCATTTTTCTGTTGCCATGCACAAAAAGGGCTACATTAATTTTTGCAACATCAAACATTGCACCATCACATTAAAAACAATGTAATTTGTCCAGTTAAAAAGCAACCAGGTATTGATGCATGGCATAAGCTGTTATAATTAAAAAGTAAATCATGTTATTGCAAGTTGCCATATGATTACGAATGTTTTAAACATGATGCAAAAATATCATTAGCTGCATTAAACACTATAAAAGATATTTTCAAATATAAATTACAAAGGTTTTGAAAAATATATCTAAAAATTAGGAATTTTTAATTATTATGATTTTTATATTTTTTCCCAAAACAATGGATTTTAAATTTGAGAGAAAATTTAACATTTCCCTCCTTTTTCCAAGATTGTTTGACCACATGAACACCATTTAACATCATTAAGAGGTTCAAAGAAAAGGAAGAAGTACTGATCAGGAGAAAATGAGCTTACAAGTAACAAAAAGAAAAAGAAGGCAAGTGGTTTTCTTGTTAGGCAATATCAAGGTAAGTGATGAAAGCTCACCTCAAGCAATTGAGGGGAGCATGAAGGAATACGGAGATGATCGTCCACCTTAGATGGCCAGGCCTGATAATAAATTTAAATCTTCAAGTAAAGCTTAAATTCAGCTTTCCATTGATACAATATACAACATGATTTGATGTCTGATGAGATGAGCAAGCGCATGCCTATAATAATTTTGGTGTCAAGACTTTTAAAACATGATTTAGAATCAGTTATAAATATCTTAAATCTGGCTTAATTTGGTAAAGGAATAGAGAGTTGGTGCACACAAACTTTGAAGATTGGTTGATTCAAAATGTGCTACAGTACAGCAAACTTTGCAACCTGGATGGTTGGCATAAGCTACCTGAATAGCATATCTTGACGAGTTCCTGTGATCAACCTCGACAAATGTTGTAAACAATGCACTGATGTCATATTCATTATTGAAGAGTTGCAATTTCTCTCTTAAAATAGTTGCTTTGTCCCTGCTGCCTCCTCCAACTGCCTTGTTATATGCTTTCAACAC
>JAYJMH010052536.1:0-36572 GCA_036873815.1 Phacellophora camtschatica | reverse complement strand
TCTCTGTAATTCCAGACAAAGGCAAAAGGAATCACGAGGTGTGGTCACATCGAGAGGAAGGACCGGGGTCGCCCTGAAAGGCCCCCCTGCGCCAAGCGCAGAAACCCATACCTTACGAGAATAGCAAGTGTATGTGCCTAAAACTGATAGGTTATGTATAACCCGTGTTCCCTGCTGGAAACAAGTCATCTCGAGACATTCGCAGGCTAGGCACGTTAAATACGATAACTCACTCATTCAATAAGCAATGAATACGCGAAACATCGTACGTATAAACCGTACAAATCACAACACTAAAAGTTGCTTTGCAATGAAATGTTTCGCAATGTTTAGAATCGACAACTAACAACAAAAAAAAAGCTTCTATTATAAATGCTCGGTTAACTGAATTGCTCTGCTAACTGTAAAAACAGCATATAAATGCAAATAATATTCAAGCTTTGTGAAATGTAGGTAAACATAGCGTTAAATTCACAATGAAATCGCATGCATTTCACGTCAAGATTTTCTAAAACAAAAACATGCGAAAGATTTTCTTAAAAAAGTGTAAAGATTTTATTGTGAAACAGTTTAGTTTCAAAACAATTCTTGTTAAAAACATTATCTCCAAATGTTAAATGAAATCTCATACATGTTACAATAGAAATGCATTGGCAAAAATCCATATTGAGAGAGTTTTGCAATTAATGTAACTTATTTTCGAATAGTAACTTTAAAATGGATTACGTAATTTCGAGAAAATAGCCTGAACAATGATAGATCAGCAGAAGTGAGTCAATTGAAGCAGACATTCTTGTTAAGTGATTTTAAGCAATCTTTTAAATTGTATATGGGAAAATAGTAAATTCAAGTTTTTCTCAATATTCTAACGTTTGTTTAAATTATAAAAATGAAATAGATCGCAAAAACAAAAATATTTCGTAAAACAAAAGAATAAGGCCAAGCATGAGAATTTAACGCTTTCTGATGCAGTCCAGCAAATCACAATGATAACGTTTTGCTCTTTCTGTTAATTTTGATTTGATTTAGCGCACTAAAGGTGTGAAATCGATTCTTTCTTATCGTTAATGTTATTGTTATATGCTAAATCTAAATCTTCGTTAGTGATAACAAATGTTTGCGATATGCAGTGCAGTAAAGTACTGTAAAGGCCGAAAGAAAAGAAACATACATCTGAATCAGGCTATCTCGAACACTCAAGGGAAATGAGAATGTGTTCAAGGAAACGGGTTTAAGAGAAAACCAAAGCTATATCAACACTGAATGCTGCCAAGGGACATGCAAAACAATTCGAGTTAACAAAGCTGTTTCAGTTATGCAATAAAGTTAATCAAAAATGAAATCTCTCAAGAGATATTCAAAAACGTTCGAGTTAACGAAGATGTTCGAGTCATCCAAGGTTAAATCAACTCTGAAAGCCTTCAAGGAATATTCAAAACAGTTCGAGTTGACGAAGGTGTTCAAGAAATTAACCAAAGTTAAATCAACACTGAAAGCTCTAAAGGGATATAAGAACAGTTCGAGTTACGAAGGTGTTCGAGTTATCAGAAGCTAAATCAACAACAAACGTTCTCAAAGAACATGTAAAACAATTCGAGTTAACGAAGATGTTTGAGTAATTCTGAGCTAAATCAATGCTGAAAGCTCTCAGGGGGTATACAAAGCAGTTCAAGTTAACAGTAAATTTAAAACGCGAATGTTGAAGAAAACGCGCATTAGATTTTGATTTCCCAGTTGTTTCAATTTTAGTGAGATAAGCAAGCTCCCATATAAATTCCCACAAATCACAACACTTTTCAGCGGAAAAAATACGCTGGTACCTCCTCAAAAGCGGAAAATTCTACAAGCAGAAACGAGATGGGATTAAATAATTTAAAATCTCTTCCCAAGCATTTTGTCTCTTTCTTTCATTTTATTTAAATAATAATTTTCGCCTCACGTCGAGGAGCAAATCAATCGAACCAGTGGGTATCGATGATGTTGATCACATATAAATGCATGGCTTAAATGTTTCACATGTAAGATGTCGGTATTAATCGGGTCACGCCCTGGGGAAGCAGTTACACGCGGGATGATCACTGATTAGATAAAGTTGAAGCATTTAAAGACACAATTAACACACGTTTCTACGCAGCGTATTCTTGTCACGCCTTGAAATATTTAAGAATATTTATCAGTTTCAAACATGATACCTTATCAGCTTAAAAAGTTGACATCCGTAAATTTAGTTCGGACGTAAATGCGCGAGCTAAAATATCATGATATTTGCATGTTACATATACTGGAAATGTCTCCGCTGCGCAGGAGAGTTCTAATTAAAAACTTGACAAAAAAAAGAGCGATTTTACACAAAAAACGGTGACTTTTGAAAATATGAGAAAAAACTCAAAATGATATAAGAAGAAAATTTAAAATCTGAGAAGAATATTGACCTCAGTACAAACAAAAGATTCAGTTGTGAATATGAAATGAGATTTGTCACTGTAAAGAATAGATTTCGAGCCTTCCACGCAGCTAACTTAATCAAAATAAACGCAGCCAATCGCAAATCATGTTGTTTTTCAAAATTTCTCCTCGTTATTTGAGATAGAAAATGTCAACTGTATTTAAAAAAGACAAACGGGGGAGTTGCTTTACGCCTCTTTGCTGAAAAAGTTTCAAATCCAAACTTGAAAAGCAGCTTCCTAAATTTGCAAACAGAAGTGGAAGGCTTTACAAAACAAAATATTCTGGGCATAGTGACAATTTTGAGATTAATCACCCTAATGAATGGATTTCACGCCTTTTAACCCAGCCAAGAGAATCACAATAAAAAACTGCAAATCTTTCTTCTTGACGTTTATTTTGATTTCATTCAGTTCTACAACACCCGTTGTCCTTTTTTCTTTTGCAAACGGATAGGCTCGCAAATACAGTTACTCATGCTGACCACCACAATAAAAATGTCCCACCATTCTCAAGATACACAGCAGGCCATCCGGGGAGTAAAAGCGCAACAATAAAAAGGCAGGAATAACAAAGAGAATCTCAGTTGAATAGGCAAAAACCTGTGCAAAGGTTGAATAACAAAGAGAATCTCAGTTGATCAATTAAGCCAATCTGAAAATAGCTTCTCAACAACGAAAAATAGCTTCTCAACAACGAAAAATAGCTTCAGGAAACAACGTCTTATCTGAGGCCATGAACCAGGATAGGCCGACTGCTGATGGGAAGCGAACAGAAAAGCAGCTGCAAATATGAATCAGTCCTAGTGACCTAGACGAGATATGAACGTGTGCGCTGAAAGAAATTATCATAATCTCAAACATTTTCAGCTGCTTCTCGTGCAAAAAGCTGGGTCGATTCTCGTTCGGGAAAATATATCCTAAAGATTAAAACATTGTTCCGACTCAAAGCATACGAGGAAGTAGGTAGATTTATACCGATATAGAGGAGAAACAAACGATTCCAAGAATTGACTACCTTCAGAACTAGAACATACATTCTCATTTCATAAGATAAGATAAGAAACAACTTCATATTTCCTATGAAATAAAAAAAAAGTAGAAAATACCTGCAGTTATAACAAAAAAAGAGAAAACTAACAATTAGAACAAACATTGACAGCCTTCTTCAGAAGTTGGAAAGAAGAAAGTATAAATGCAATCAATTTTCATAGAAGACATAGTCTTATATAAAAATGAAATCAAAAATTAGAAAATACTCTTGTGAGGAAGTAGATAAATATCTATACAGTTATAATAATATACAAATACTAATATACAAATACTAATTTTTTGCGAGGGCACTACGGACAACTAACAAGCCCTCGGTCATCGTGTTTACCTCGCTGCGCTCTTGATCAATCACAGTTTTGTTGATCAGTTGCGCATTTAATATCCAATGACGATGGAAAATACAGGCTTGTATTGCCCGCTGCTCGACCAATCAAATTCGCGATCAGGTAATAGCAATAAGTATTGACTGCTTTTTTCAAAAGAAGGACAGGCTATAAATTATATGAACTGAATTGAGCAATTTTTGTTTTCCAAATAAAATAGCTGGAAAAGACAAGCATGAAATAATGACGCATAAAATTGACATTGAGTCTTGAATAAGAAACTTTAAAACTTTGCAAATAAATAGACACTACTTCAAGATTGGCAACAACTTTTATCAAGAAATGGGATGGTTTTCATTGGAAAGGCCGGGCATGAAACAAAGGACCCATTATTCGTTTTTTTACGTTCTTATGATGCATTTGTTGTATTTATTAATTAGCTTCCGATCAGTCTTAATTGGCCTAGTTTCATACTTATTTGAATCAAATGATTTATTTGAAACAAATAAAACTAATAAACAAAAAACAAATAGAACAAGATAGGCATGAAGTGGCGACGTAGCATACCTTGCACAAAGTACATAACAAATATATATATATACAGTATGTACATATTAATATAAATAAAATGACGAGAAAAAAAACAACACATACCTTGTCTTGTTCTGCTCTACTGTACGACTCTCTCTTAATTCTATCCAGTTCTCCCCTCAAATTCTCCAACTCATCTTGCACCTTGTTGCCTCTGTCTGCCAAAGCAGCCTTCTCATTGGCAGCCACGTGCATAACCTCTTGCTTCTCGTTCTCTGCCATAACGAGCATTTCGTCCCGTTCCTTTTGCACGAGCGCGACTTCGTTGATGAGCGCAGCCTTGTCTTTCTCGTATCTCTGGGCCAGCTCCTCGAACTCTTCTTTCAGTTCACTGACCAGCTCTTCTTTCTCGTGATTCAGATGCAAAGCGCTGCTTTCCTTTTCACGGCTGAGTCTTCCAACATCCTCCTCGTGGCGTTGAATAGCACGATTGAGAGCCACCTTTTAAAAAACGTTTCAAAATGCAATGTTTATATATATATTTACGAATTTTGAATTTTTTTTCCAAGATGGGCTAACTTTGACATAAAACTAACAATGCCAAGATGCTTAGAACTTATTTTATCGTTAGTTTCGCGTCAAAGTTGGGCCATCTTGGAAAAAAAATTGTCTAAATTCGTTTTTATACAATATTTAGTTTTTAAATTTTTCGTTTCATTGTGTGCAATCAAGTTTGTAAGATTTAGTTTCTTCAATTAGCTTTGAAAAACAATCGCCATTAAACAAAGAAGAACTAATGAGCTGCGGGAATGAAAGATTTTAAATTATTTGCATCAATCTTTACTTAAAATGACTGCATGCTTTGATAAGAAATGAAAAGCCTTTATTCAAACTGCGAAAGATGACGCATGAAAACTGAAAACGCACAAAAACTGAAAGAGTCTTTGCTTCGCAAGAGTCTTTGAATAGTTGCGGGAATCTCTCTTTGTCCATGTGCTCTAAAGCTTTTGAAATTTGATCAACGTTGTTAACAGTGTTTTCGAGATTTTGTGAGATGGACAAATTTTTGAAAATCGCCTATAACGAAAGAACAAGCATCGAAAAAAATCGCCAAAAACTATTTTTAACTAGTTTAGCCTTTTTGACGTGAATATCAACTTTAATCACTGTGATCCGTGGTGTACACGATTTTTGGTAGCTCGTCAAAGATTTTCTGCTTTTTTTGGTGCACCCGGTATATAAAATATCTAAGAAGCTGTTGATTGCTTTATATCTTGCATAGCACTATTTGAACCACCAGATGTTCCAGAAAAAAGGCTACACGTTTGTAAAGCTATTGTTGAGGAGATTTAGCTTTAATATTTTCGCTTATGATTGCATTTAGTAGGAGGGATTTCAACTTAAGGTTTGATACCTTGGTTGGCAAAATTAACCTAACAATCCCTGAAATTTGCCCAACAAGTAATCAAAATTTAGGGTTTCCTCGAAACCAGAGGTTTGGTCTTTTCAATGTATTACTGAAATTAGTCGTTATGGCAAAGAGCCTGTATTACTGAAATTGGTCTTTATGGCAAAGGGGCCTTCATAGCATTTGGACAAAATTAATCAATGAATGGCAACACACAATGATGCATTAAAATTATATTATTGGTTGAATGCAATGACACTTGCGGTGGATAAAAAAGGGGAGAATACGGTGGATATAAATAAAGTCCCAATATTCACTTTATCATTCTTCCGCGTTTTCTTTAATGAAATCAGCAGCTTTAAAAGTAGTGAATATATATACCTTTCAGATTGAAAGAAAAACAAAAAAAAAGATTAAAAAAAAAATGTACAACCCAGAAGCTCTAATAAACTAATAAATATATATATAAATAATAAGATCCGAGACATCGGTGACGAAATTAAGGGGTTTCTTTCCCAGAATCTTATTAACCATTCAAAAGTCGAAGAAGGAATAATTAATCCTTCCCCTCAGCAAGACTGTTTTAGTATGGTTGCAAATCAATTCTTTGTACCGGGTGACCCAAAAAGAGTTTCCTTCTTTGACTAGTCTAACCAGAATCTCCGTATGAGGGCGGGAGCGGGGAGGAGAGATTCTACACATTTTCTTACGAGTTACTGAAATACACCTATCAAGGAACAAGAGGCATAGAACTAACCGCCAAATATATATATATATATAATAATTCATGCATTTTTTTTTGTAATATATTTACATTTTATTTTTTTGTAAATATAAAGCAACATATATCTATTTATTGTATGCTGAATTTTAAATACCTTGGATAAAGAATTTAAAATGAAATAAATATATATGTTTTGCATTGCTTAACAATGAGTAATATACAGGGGCAAAAATGCTTAGCTACGGTACGAAGTACAGACAAATCATTTCTCAGAAACTAACCTCGTGGTTTCTATTTGCCGCATTAAGCGTCTGTTCCAGAGCCTCGTTTTCCCGGTTTAGTTTAGTTTCTTCGATCTCTTTCTCCTTCTTGACTCGAGCAATGTCAACAACAAGTGCCTCCTTTGCCAACCTCAGCTCTTGGTTCTCCCCTTCCAATTGCTCCTTCCTGGCTTCAAGTTTTCCGGCTGTTTGCTGCATCTCATAGAGCGCAGTTTCAAGGCTCTCCTTGTCACTCTTTAAACTAGCATTTGCCTAAAAACAACAATCCATTTTGAAACAATGACATCATCGTCTTTTTTATAAACATATTCCATTAAAATTTGAAATGTATACATAATACTAATAACGCTACCTACAAATAATTTTACAATACTGTTAGGACGATACCACCATGGGGAGAAAATACTGCGCTTACCCCGTGGCTATGACATAGAAAGTAAAACTATATACATAAAATTACTGCTACAAAAAAAAAAAAGAAAACATACGAGAAAGGACTCTTGGTAGTTGAATAGCGTATATAAAAGTGTGGAAATATCTTAATCAAACCAACCAGCTTTGTGGATGTGGCGCAATGTATAACTGGAGGATTTTTCTCTTTAATAAGCAAGTTCTTTATCACCATACAGTAAAAGCTGTGTTTGATTGTTAACTGAAAGGTTGAGGTTGCTATATCCAATGGGATGTACTAATGCAAGGACTCCAATGAGTTACAAGATCTTGTCATTAAGCATCAAAAAGATCATCGTCTATGATGTTCGTTTGCAACCTCATTTCCAGGGATATATGTATATATTTTAGAAAATATAACTTTATATATAACTAGCTTGAAACACAAGAAAACCTTCACCACAGAATGCAAAAATCGTAACTTAACGTACCTCTGACAGAGCCCTGTTGTCTCTTTCTGCACCAGTAAGTTGAACGCCCAAATTGGACTTGTCTTTCGTCAGATCTTCCTTCTCGCGGGCAAGTCGGACAACATTGTTACTTTGCCTATCTAATTCCCGTCTTGCTTGAACAAGCTCGTCATGATATCCATCTCTTTCGCGTGTTGATTGATTCAGGGTCTCGATGAGTTCTTTCCTTTCCTTGTTGGACTGAATGAGCTCACTCTCAATCTTTTCTCGCGTGGCCTCGGTAATGCTCAGATTTTGGTCCAGCGTAAATTTCTCCGTATCTAGATCAACCTGAAAGTTTCAAAGAAATTTCATTCAAAAAAATTTATATCATGTATATATATACGTGTGTGGGTACAATTTTTTCAGAATTTTGAGTTTAACTTTATAAGGCATGCATATCGAGTGTAATTTTCTTTCAAAAATGCCTCTCGTTAAAGCGCCCACTTGCAATGTCTCTGTTGAAACAAAATCTTCCCGCTGGACAAGAAGTTGAAATAAAAATTTTCTTAAAAAGTCTTTCAAAAAGTTCAGTGAGTGCAAAAATCATATCAAATTAAGAATTTTAGTAGCGTGAACTGTCAAATAAAATACGATGAATTTTTAAATCAATTTTAAAATATTTTAAACTTTCTTGTATGCACTGGCCAGTGACTGGCCATTAAAACACCAGCTTTTTGCTACCTGGACATACCTGGACATTATAGTGGCACTTGGAAATGGTACAAACCTATAGCCTTTCAAGCACGGATTTATTTATACTAAAAGGCAAATCCTATGCAATTATTATTTTGAAGACCAACTCAAAACCAACTTAATTTACAATATATAAACTCACGTTGAGATTAATTACATAACATCGTTAAAATTAATAGAAAGTCCTGCCGACCTTGACCTCCCGAAAATATAACGTTTCACTTTGTTTACCAGTGGGTCATATGGCCCTTCCCGATGTAAAATATGATTTGGTTTCACTGAGTCCATAATGAGTTGAATTCTCGCAAAAAACCAACGCAATGCAAAGATTCAAATAACTAAACCAAAATTCCTAAGCATTGAATATTAAATACAGTAAGGCTCCGCATTTAAGAAACTGACTTTTCATATTGAGCTTGGATTGTTTAGAAATATTTCCAATTGATTTCCTATTGTTCCACTGAGAGAATTAAAAGAAGCTTCTTTAATAGTGGTTTCTGAAATGCAGGGCCCTTATTGAAATCGGCTTGTCAATTGTTCTGTTATGTTTTTTAAGCGGCCAGAGATAGAAGAGCCTTGCTTCATAAGCTTCAAAATATTTCCATTTATGTTGATAAAAATTTATTCATGCATTCATTCAAAATATTTGGATTGTAACATATAGCTTCAGATCACAAAAAAAAACGCTGTGACTATTTGCAGGTCTCTTTTTAAAAGCACGACACTTTTCCATGCAAAGATTTTTGAATCATAACCATGGAATTACATCAAGAAATGAAAAGACAAAGTTACAATCAACACTAACCTTCTCCTGCTCCACCCTGATCAATTCTTCTCTGATACTAATTTTCTCTTGCTCGATCTCATGTTTCTCATTTCCAAGAGTGTCTCTCTCCATTTCCATCTGGTTGATGATTTTGGTCAGTTCAACTTTGTCCATACCGAGAGCCTCGTTCAGACTTTGCAACTTGATCAATGCATCTTTCAAAGCAAGCTCCTCGGATTTCACCTTGTTGATCGTCATTTCAAGCTCCGCCTTTTGCAATTCTGATTTCGACAACACCTCGGCCAAGTGCGATTTCTCCTGCTCAACAACCTCCTTCTCCAGCAAAGCTCTGTTCAATTTCTCTTTCAGCTCGACGCATTCTTCTTTAATAGTTGATAATTTAACCTCAAGATTGTCAGTAATAGTCTGAGACCTCTTCCATTCCATGATAATTCTATCTTTTTCCTTGCCTGTTTAAAAATTGTAGACAAAGCATGAAATACACCGCAAGAAGAAACAATCTTTCAAAAAAAATTTAACCCTGTAATAAAATTTAAAAACCATTTCAAAAAATAACTCGACCTGGTCGCAAAACATTTACCTGTGTCCTCTCTCTCGTCTTCGAGATGATCTCTGGTTCTCTGCAAATCAACGTTCGCAAGCTTCAGCTTCTCAATCTCAGAACTCAAGTCATCAATTTGCTTTGCCTGTGATGATCTCGCCCGATCCAGATTCTGTTTATCGTTGTTCGATAAATCAAGCTGTTGTCGGAAGCGATTACGGTCAGCAGTGACATCACCAAGAAGCTGTTGACTGTAAAGAAACATAAATAAGAGCAAAAAAATAAAACGCAAGCAGAAGAGCTCAGACAGACAACATGCAGTCAGTGACCAATGGTCTTAAAATAGGTCTCTGTTAGGTAAGTTGTATCGGAAATACAAAACTTTTATATACATAAAGACAAAGCTAAATTCTGTAGAATTGCTTAGACCAGCAGAAATTGTCCCAAAAAGTAGTTTAAAAAAATTATCATTTATTTTCTAATTTGTTACTTTGCTTTTAACACTCGATTATATATATATATATTATTAATCATCAACTTCGTTTCGTAACTTTGTGTCAACGTCTTTTCATGCATACACGTTGAAGTACATACAAGGTTTTGAACAAGCTCTACCGCATCCCCATTTAACCACCCCCCCCCCCAAAAAAAAAAACAAATTAAATAGTTTCGAAAGTTTATGCTACATGAGCCGCACGTTTCCCTGCTGTTGTGACGACAAATCAATTGGAGAACACATGCAAAGAAGAGACTGGTTGCATAAAGTCTATTTCAAAGCCTGACAGCATAAAAAATGTGTATATATATATATACATGTATGATTAATATTACACAAAAGTATACTGTATGGATATATACTTACGCTTTATTGAGATCTTCCCTCAGCTTATTGACATTGCCTTCGATTGATTTATTTTCAGAAGTCAAATTTTCAATCTGTTTCTGTGCAATCTTTGCGTCATCCTTTGCAGAGGTCATTTTTGACTTCAATTCCTTTTCATAAAAATAAACGAAATTCATCAATAAATCGATTTGATTTGAAAACAAATTGGACTTACTTCCTGTAATAATTAACCCTTCCTGGCAAGCAAAAGGAAAGAGCAAAATAAGCGTTCTGGTGCTCCCTTACCTCTCCTAGTTTCTTTAAAGGTTAATAATATATATATATATAAAGGCCGCAAAAACAAAAGTTGAGTTGAGTTGACATAAAGACATGAATCATGTCCAAATCAAATAAAAAAGCGCTCCCACAAAAAACAAGTCATGTATATATAGATCTCCGATAAACAATAGCCCTCCCACTATCTGCAGCAGCAGCATCCAATTGTTCTGCTAAGGTATATAAATTTTACCTGTTAATTCAAATTGAATCACGACTTAAAAAGATTCTGGATCATTATACAGTAAAACAATTGCTGTATGTGCAAATGTTTTCCACCCTGAATGCAAAAATGTATTAAGAATATGCATTGCACTATAAATGTCATTGAATTTCGCTTTCTCTGATCTGCCTAAAAAGTCTATATATATACCATATATATATATATATCATTAGAAATACTCTCCTTCCAAAATTACCACCCTATTCTACTTTTTAAACATATATCCAAATAATTTTAAGCAACGAAGAATCAGTATTAAGAAATGTTAGAAAATGTAAACAAATATTTTAGAGCCTTTAAAATTCGAAATTCCTCAATTACCTTTACATTGAAATTTGAAATAGACGGTGCCAGCCCAGTGAAGTTTGGGTGTTTTATAGTAAAAAAAGACCCTCAACAAGTAAAGCTGCTTTTCAAATAAATAGTTCGAAAAATAATGTCTTTACCTGCACTTGAAGCTGCCTTTTCTTTAAAGCAGCCTGCACAGCAGACACCGCTGACTCAGATACCGCTGGAGTTCTGTTTCTGGTTGGCGACAGTGACCTCAAGCGAATGGCACGTGACGGAGACGGCGATTTGTTTCTGCCTGGCACTCTTGTATAAGGTCCCGATGTTATGTAACTTCCATCGAGTCCATTCGCAACCTCGTCTCCATCCACCTCCTCCATAACATCTCCCGTTGGAGACCCAACAATCCTTGCAGTTTGTTCTGTGTCACGGATGACGCTGTTGGCAACTTCGCGAAGTGTTGTATGAAGCACATCGGCTTCCTCCTTTGCAGCCATAATGCTGGCTTGACTTTCGGTCTCCCATTTTTCACTCTGCTCCACGATGCCAGTTTCCTTGAAGAGAATTATCGGAAATAAAAAACCAAGAAATAAACACGTATTTTACATTACAGGAAAATTAATTTCTAAACACACGTGTCATATAAATAATCAACAAGAAAACAAAAACAAACAATTTTGCGAAGGAGATGTTTTCATTTTCCAGTTGAGAGTCTCGCTTTTTTCTCGAGGGATAATTGCTTTGAAATCAGTGTGCCAATTTCACTATTGTTACAAAATTCGCCTCTGCTATACTGGCTTCTGCTATACAATCTCAAGCTGTTGTTCTTCCTTTTGAGCTATTGTTTTCTTGTTGCTCTGGTCAGAATTTATCGTATTTACCCTGACTGTTATTTATTTGCAAGACGAAATGAAGATGTTTATATTGTGAACGTGTTTATATTTATTTATACAATAAATAAAAGCTCACCAAGTTGCTCAATTTGTTTGTAAACATATCAAGTTGCCTGTCTTTTTCCGAAACTTGCCGCTGTAGCTCTTCTGTCAAATCGACCAACTGCTTGATTCTACAACGAGAATAGTATGTCGTAAAATACATATATATATAATATATCCATGGTAAAAGTATATATACAAACTTTAAAAGAATTAATCTATAATAACTCATGATCAGATGGTGGTGCATGATAACATTTTTCATCAATTTGTATCAGCACAGGTCTGTGGATATCAATTCATCACTTCACGAGGCTATCCTTAATACAAGGTCTTATTCTTTCCAGCAAATAATTACGTTGTAACGGTAAAACATTACACTTACTTTTGGTTTGATGCTTCAACCTCGGATTCGTATTTGTTTTGGGACTCCATGGAGGTTTGAATCTTTTCTCGTAGTTGATGTTCTACCTGTAAAACCAACTTTTACTTTTAAACGCAAGTAAAAAACATGCTTTGGGTAATTCATTTTTGAATAATATATGTATATCCTTTATAGCTGGTTATACATACATACATATCATTGTTAATGCTTTAGTTTCAATATTTTAAAAATCCGCTAAAGAAAATCAATACAAAACAAGCATGCCCAAATTGTTGTTTCGCTAAATTTACATTCTTCAATGGGAAAAATTTTATAAAAAATATATATATAAAAAAACAAAAATAAACGAAATGAGTAATTTTCAAATCTCTTGCAACAAATAAATTTCACAAAAAATATGATCCGATCAAACAACCTTGAATCGTTGTCACAACGCTACCCAAACACGAGTGTCTCGCATCAAATTGTGCAATAATCTTTCAAACACACTAATTTTCTTCAAAAATACCCTCCTTTCATTCCACCATGCTAAAATCTAATTAAATCTTAATCTAAAATAAACTCTTTTCAGCTTTCTGGTTGCCTTCGCAAAATTTTTCTCATTGATATTTTTAATTAGTGAAAAATTCATCCCTCTTTTCGACGTATTTTCGTGCCTACCTTTTCTCTGCTTACTCTCTCCCTGTCCAAAACTGCAGAAATATTAGAATCAGTTCCTCGTTGAGTCCTTTCCAAGTTGACGCATGCACTCTGGATGGTACGAGCTGATTTATTCACCTCTGCACGCACCAGGGTAAGATCTCTAAAAAGACACACAAATACAAGAACTACAGAGCTGTGAAACTCGAAACTATTGGGACACTTTACAGACAGAATAGAGAATGTTAAACAGAATAAGCTAGCTCACACATTAGATTCGTTAATTACGCTTCATAATTTACAAACTTCACAATGTGTGGCATCGTGGATTTGCTTTCTCAGAATACACCGCAAAATCAGCTCATTTCACGGCTGAAAATTAAAAATACAACCTCTTAATCTCTCTTGGTAATTCATATTTTCGTGGAAAGCAACATAATTTTTTACATGAATAGTAAGTTGTCAAAAATATTTTTACAAAAGGTTGCAATTGACATTTTTGTATTATGTCAGAAAATCCCTAATGCTTCGTCATCAGAACCCCAAAATTTCAAATCAACAAAGGTCAGTTATACATATATATAACATACCAGAACAATACAATAATTTCTATTACTAAGCAATACAACTTTTAACAAAAATTCGCTACGTTTCTTGCAAAGGAATTTTATTTCATCTGACCATTGGTCACACATTTTGAGGCTTTTCCATGCCTTAAAGATAAGTGAAACTTTTGAACTTGATAGTCTAATATACTTTTCGTAAAACCTTCCATAAAAATAACATACTTCTGAGCTTGTATCTTCAGTTCATTGAACTGCCTTCTGAATCCATTCACAGCTTGCCACATGACAATAAGACGTTCATGCTCCTCGTTGAAATACTTCTGTTCCTCCTCTTCTCTCTGCTCCAATTCTTCTCTGGCTTTGTTCCAATCTGCTGTCAACTTCTGCACCTCCATTGTGAGCTGATTGTTCGTTTGGTTTGCCTGTTCTAGTTGTTCACGGAGCATATTGTTCACGTGTTGAAGACTGGAACCCCTGGAGAAAATCAATTGCTGGGTTCACAGATTGCGGCTATAAATATTCTATGTATATATGTATGTCAGTATACACTACGGCGTAAGGATCCAAAATAATAGACAGATTTGTGGCACACACAGGCCTTTCAAACTTACGTTTTAATCACAGTGTGACTTTGCTGTGAAAGTTAGATCATACATTGGTTTTCGTAAATGTTAAATTTGATTGACAGTAATTATTATCTTTATAAAACCGATGGAAAATTTTTGAATTGGTAATATGTTCATCAAAGCGTTTCCCTGTTTTAATAACCTATTTTCATATCGTAATAATGATTTTGAGTCACTAGTTTCATACAAGTATAGATTTTGAAATATAGATTCTAAAATGAATATGTAAATCCTATCTACAAAGTGCATTGATTGCCAAAATAATCGTAAAAATCCTCTTTTCCAACCAGTGACAACTGGTACCTACAAAGCAACATCTAGTCCAAAACAATGCTGTTTTTTGTCCGTTTGACTGTCTACCAATCAGAAACAATCGAGATTACCACTAGGAACGCTGTAGAACTTGAAATAGAACAAAATTGTTTAAGGGGAAAATATCTCAGTATAAGTGTTTTTGTACGACTTTATGATGCAAAAACGTAACTATGCACGATTTTTTTGTCGTACTTTAAACTATATCAATAAATTTAACTCAACAATGGAATTAATCACTACTATGTTCAAAAATTTTACTTTTGTTGTTCTTCCTCAAGCTTGATAAGTGTGTTCTGGATATCACTGTCATGGTCCTCCTCAGTGTCTCTGAGACGCCCTTCATACATTTGCAAATTCTCAGATGCATTTTTGAGCTAAAATAAACGATCAGACTCAAAAACCTAACAAATCTCCAATGTTTACAATCTGATCGAATTTGTGAGTCAACCAGATAAGGCAAAATCGGGTAGATACTGGGTCATTGTGGAGATAAGGAGACATGCCTAGATATATGACAAATACCAATTATACATTTATTTCTAAAAAACGTTATTTGAAATGTATATATATATAGATATATTTTAAGAATGAACATTTGCTATACTTCTAGAGATGGTGTGTCCTTTATCTTCCCTACAGTATATATATGATCTTGCCCCGACCAAAAAATATAATATTGTTTAAATGAGTTAAGAACTGAAAATTTGTATCAATGCTAAATAAATGGTCCTATAGAATGACAAAGAAATCCGTTTAAATTTTGCTGATATCTTATTTCTACTTCCAGTTTTCCACTATTCTTTATGTTTGGCTGATGACGTCTTTTGTTTGCATGCTCATGTTCTCGTGTTCCCTTGTAAAATTTAGAATGTTCCCTGGAATCTACGTAGCAAAATTTTCCCATGTTTCCTGCTAAAAACTAAAATTTTCCCAAGTTCTTATGTTCCCTGCTAAAATATCCCATGTTCCCCTGTTCCCTGGTACCCCTGTACGACCATCAGAAATGGACTAAAAGAAGTCCCAAGCTGTATGTATATATTTTTAATAGGAATTTTTCATATATATATATACATACATACATATATTTGGTAAATAATAAACTGTAAATTAGAGTAAAGAGGTGGGAGGGGAAAAACATCAAATATACCTCATTTTGAACTTTGTCTAATTCCTTGGACTTGTCATTCACACTATTATCGAGATCACCGCACTTTCTCTTGTATTGCAAGACCTAAAATAGTTCACGTATGACACAATGAGCAATCAATCAACAGTTAGTACACAATTTATCACTAAAACATACTACTTCTGATATACTTAACATCACACAAATAGCAACAATTTGGTGCCTTAATCTTCAAAACCGTTGTCTTGGATACTGAGATGTTCATTTTCAAACGCTAGATTTGCAATCATGATGAAACGAGAGCATTTAACCAAAACAACTTAACAACACGCTATAAAACATTCGAATTGTCCATGGGAACGATCTTTAATGACGCCAGTATTTATAAATTTCTTTCTAAAACGTATTTTATTTGCTCCTGTTGCTGAGGCTATCTATTTACAGACTCTGGCTTCAAGATAACGAATTTGGATTTCTTTGTTAACCATTAAGCCTTACTGCCTATTCTACATTAGCAAAAGCCAATATCCTTATCAGTGTTTCATCAGTTTGTCAGTGTAACCTTTTTGAGACACCTAGTGCTTCATAGAAAGGGTATAAGCATACCTTATAACATGCTTGCAGACAAACGTGGTTAACTTGACATTTAATAAATCATATGCATAAATCAAGCAAGCCGACATATTTCTCACATTTACGGACACGCTCCTCCGCAGCGTCTTTAGAAAATTTCATTTACGAGAATTTGTAATTTAAAAAAATTGCTTACACCCCGGAAAAAATTTGAAACTTTGAAAATGCTTAAATTCAATCTATTTTGCGGTGTCTTTTGTGAATGAAATATTTCGTCTTTTCGCATATTTTTCTTCTTCAATTTCACAAAGACACTGCAAAGGTCGTGCATTTGCGGGTCGATGCAGTTTAATAATACAGTGGATGCTTAAACTAAAGATCCCTTCTGAAAACAACAATAAAAACAAAGCACTTCCTTGTTTCGCTGACGTAATAATCCACATACACAATAGAAACATTTTAATTGACATCATCTATAGCCTATTGTTTGTAATCTTTTAATATCCACTGTCACTAGCGCATCGTTGCCAGCAGGTTTTTATACAGAATGACGCCAGCAAAACAACAAATTGCTTACTGATTTCAATGTTAACGAAATTTGTCCACACCACAAAACAGGGAAGAAAACATCGCCACAAGGTTACTTTGGTATAAACACGATTACATATAGTCGCTTTGAAACTGCGTTTTGAATATTCTCTTCAATTGCATTTACGTTTTAGTATCCTGCAGTTTCTTTATTTTCCTCAATACGGTATTGTTGAAGATTTTCCTCGTGCGATATTGCATTTGCTCGTATTACACGCTCTTTTCATTAAAAAGAACAAGCAAATTTTAGCTAAGCCACAAGATCCTTTCAGTTTTCTATTAGCGTTAAAATAATCCTCAACGTTCTTGTAAACTTGGTTCTTATAAAAAGAGAGACAGAACGAGCCAACGTAATGATGCACGCATGCAAAGTAGATTTCAATGAAATAATTAAATAAACCAAATAAATTAAAATATATACTCCATAGGTGGAAAAATACAACTAACATTGAAAAAATAGGCCTTCCCGCAGGCTTAAACAAAAGCGATGATTTTGAAAAAATGACATAATATATATATATATATCCATTCATGATATAGAATACGTTTATTTATTGGATTAAAGTTTTGCATAAAGTTATCCCAGATATGAGCAGTGAAACGCGAAGCTAGTCATGTCACCCAGATTAGATATATAATATAGAAAGCACAAGGAACCCAAACAAACATAGAGTCTAATTATACTAAAAGAAACACAACCTTCCTCCTCCATGCTGGTGGTATTAACTAATATTAAACTATGTCTAACCTTGGATCTACTTAATACTAGATTGGTGTAAAATTCCGACTGTGTTTAACCCATAAAATACGACGCTTTGCGTTGCTTGGCAACGGAACACATAGCCATTCCAACGTTGAAATGAATAAGCACAAACATACCTTGCTTTGAAGTTTCTGAATGAGCTGGGCCTGCCTCTGTTGTCCGTCTTGATATGCTTGTAATTTCCGTTTATAATTCGCATGCTCTTCGTCTAATTTCAAGCGCAACATCGCATTTGTTTGAATCAAAACATCATTCGGTCTTGTATCTCCATTGGCCTTCGGTGCTTCCTCCATCATTGTCCTCCCTTTGCTACTAGGGTCGACTACCTAAAATATTTAAATGAACATACAAATAGTAAAGAGATATATGTTTGTAAAATGAATGGAGAAGAAGGGGGTCTCCACGATCAATACACTTTTTCCAACAGCCTTTTCAATGTTACAATAATTAACATAAACATCAATTGTAAAAACCGATATTTACATTGACGTGTGACCGTTTAGATCTACTGTCTTCAAGAGCGCCGACAATTTCTGACGTAGTTTACAAAATTTTATGGACAATACTTTTCTTCTTCTGAAAAACAAGTTTGTAAGAAACAAATACTGGAACTGCCAACAAGTTAAGAAACTCCATATCCAGTTTCGGGTCTACATAAGGCTGCAAAAGTTTCCTTTAATGCCTCTAAATGTCTCTAAACGTTGGCGTATTAAGATTATGTATATTAAACATTTTTTGAGGTGCCTTAAAAAACTTGCTTTATTGCTGGACTGCTGTATTATCCAACAGCAGAAATCGACTGAAAGGTGATCTCAGAGATACATTCACCAGCCCGGACTGCAACAACTTCATTTAATCAGTAACATCATTCAATCAAAAAATAAATTCCTTGTCCCTGAGAATTTCCATGAGTCTAGCTTAAACTTTTAGTAAACTCTTAGTTCTAAAATCAGCCAAACATTTTTAAAATAAGTACCGGGTCTCGAGCCAAGTTTCTTACCAAAAAAGTTCCTGCATTCTCTTGAAAAATCTTAGGTAAACCAGAGAAATTCTCAAGAAACCTCAGTGTGGTTGCGTTTTGGAGCTAATTTTTTTTAGCAAAAAGATGTGGTGTGAAGTCCTGTTCTTGATTCATCGAACGAATGAATCTCGGGAAAAAGCCCCCCTGCAGCCATCTTTTTCCAAATGGTCTACTGTTGTTAGTTCTTTAAAGTGCATATCACCTCTGTGAGTTTATATACACCAAAGTTATAGTTTCAGCTGTGGAGAGCAAGAATTTTATAGTTTTGTTACATTTTGGTCAACTCTTTCGTGGTATTTTGATCATTGAAATCGTCATTATATTCAATTTTCCCGCCATCAGTTTCAATCGACTGGGAGATTTTTAGGACTGGTAATTTTCTTAAATGACATCACGCAAAATTGTGCCATCCCTAGACCCAGACTCCAAAATGCCCCAAAAAATTTCGAAATAGGGTAAATCAAAAATTTAATGATTCAGTTAAAAAAATACCTAATAAATTTAAAGCGATTATGGTCTGATTTTTTGTTGATCCTTATAGTCTAGATATCCTAGAAACTTTTTAACCGCACATAGGTGATATGCATTTTAAGTTAAAAGCGGTTAAAAGTCGCAAATAAAGGAGGGCGTCAGAAAGAGTTAACACGTCATAAACGGGGAGTCAAAATAAGCGACGAAGAATTTGGATTTCTTTGTTAACCATTAAGCATTACTGCCTATTTTCCATTAGCAAAAGTCAATATCCTTATCAGTAGTTCATCAGTTGGTCAGTGTAACCTTTTTGAGACACCTAGTGCTTCATAGAAAGGGTATAAGAATACTTTATAACATGCTTGTAGACAAACGTGGTTACCTCCTTGCACGCACAATTTTAACTTCGAAAAATAATATCTCAAGTTACAAGGCACGAAAAATGTCAAACAGGGTAATTTTTAATTAAGTTAACAATCAACCAGACCAGTAACATCAAAAACGATTCATATCCTTTTCGGTAATATTTCCATGTTAGACAAAATTAGATCCGTGGCCTTTTTCTGGGACACCCGGCATATTTTTTAAATTCGTCTTAATTGGAGCCGCCTAAATTTCACTCTTGTGGGCGGACTTGAAATCTTCATCCAAATGGGGGCAGCCATAAAGTACGTATTCGTTGTTGAGGGGAGGGGGGCAAACCAAAGCGTACATCTATTGTTATTGTCATTTTTTTCTATTGTTCGTTGCGTGCAAGGAGGAAGGGGGTTAAAAACTTGTGAAATTGCTGTGTATACTTAATGAATGGCTTGGTTACAGAGCCTCAAGAAAATAAAACAAATGGAAAAATAAAATAAAAATAAAAAAGAGAGAAAGAAAATCAATTTTATTTTTCTTTCCTTTTTTTATTTTTATTAATTTTTCTTTCCCTTTATTATTTTGAGGCTCTGGAACCCAGGGTTAGGGTTGGGGTTCAAGACTCCTCCTGTCAATCAATAGTCACCCAGTCATCTTGAGCATATTATCATTCAAGGTGTTATTTACTTTTTAGATTTGCTGTACTTATCTCCATGTCATATTGTCTGTAAAGGGAACTCTTCTGGTCCAAATGGTGAACCAAATAACCACACCCACTTACATTTTAATTATATTTTAAACAATGGTGTGCCTTCAATGGAATACAAAATCCCTCAAAGAGCCACATGAGATCACATTTCTTGACAAATTCAAAATTAATCCAACTGTCAGCCCAAACTTGAATTACAATATGGCTTTTCTAGTCAGGGGGGGGGGGCTAAAAAGCTACATAATTATATAAAACTCTCTTAGAATTTAAAGCTATCTTTGAAACAACTTGTATATTTGATCCACATTTGCAACAAACTTAATGAGATTTTGACAGATTTTAAATCTAAGGGCACAAAGAAGCAACAGGTATTGAAATATAGGTCTGAAGTGAAATCTCACTAGCATTAAATATTAATTGGCCACAAACATGTACACGTTTTATAATAAGAACCTCACCATGGTGAAACCCACGAAAATTTAAGAAACTTTTACTAGTGAATGAAAAATCATTAAGAAACTTAGATTACATCAAAATGCTTAATGATATTAATTGAGTGGACATGATGCATGTGATAAATTCATAGGAAATATTTTATCCTTTACACTATGTACCCAGTTTTTGTTATAGTTTTTGATGAGAAAAAGAATTCATGGTAAAAATGGAATTTTTTTCATATATATACAATAAAGAAACTTTTACTGGTGAAATTTGGTCAAAAATGGTACAAAATTAAGAAACTTTCTTCAATTTCAACAACTAGCCAGTTTTTTTTTTATAAAAATAAAGTATAATAACATAACAGACCAATAATAAAGTTTCATTTTGCTGGAGTATTCTCATACAACCCAATTCAGAAAATAAACTTACAAGTGAAAACATTTTTTATTGGTGTTAATTAAAAGTTTTGACACATATGACAAAAAATAAACTGGGTGAAAACAAACCTGAAATGAATCACTATATATATGTAGTTTCCACAGATCTCTCTGGAGAGGCAAACTTTAATAGGAAATCTTTAGAATTTCTGATAAACTGCTTAATAATTTAAATTCAAGATTTTGTTGACAAATACATACAAGTTAATATGCAATTCCTTTATGCAAACCTTATAATGGCCTATAAATCATGTAGTACTACACAATTCATTCATAATGCTCACAAGAAAGAACATGGGAATTAGATTGTAATCCATATTCAATGAGACGATTAAATTGGATCTATTTGAAAAGATAAGAGGTCAATCATTGGCCAACAGAACAATGCATCACTTCCATGTCTCAATACCATTGTTTCTGGCCAGACACAGTTGTCAAGGTGGCCAAAAATGATGCACAAGAGACTGAAAACAAGTGCAAAACATTTTATGCAGCTAAATCTTTCATTGTTTCGAGCACACATATGAAGCGTCAGATTTCCTTTTGGGTTTTGTGTTGAAAATAGGTCAATTTAACTTGGGCAAGTCTCAGCCAAAAAGACGACAACACATGGGAACTTCAGTCTGGAATCAACGTTGCTATGGGTAACGGTATGGATGCAAACTGATCATACATTTCATTATGAAAACAGAACAAACATTCAACCTGATTTTCCTCGTTGGAAAAACAGCCACCAGAAGATAAACAATTTATATTTAAGCAGTAAATTAATAAAAGCGCGAGTAGGCGGGTCTAAAAAACATTTCAACACACTGTCCAATCAAAAACCCTCCCAAAAACGTTTTGAAACCGTTGCACGGCCAAATCCATTGTCTGTGATTGTGAACTTGGAAACCCTTGAAGTGCCTTTTCTTTGTGGTCAATTGACAACATAAATGTGTACAAAAAGTCTTAAGAATTCAAAATAATTGTTCAAAATCTTTGTCTTAGCCTTTACAAATAAAACTTGCTGAGCAATCAATGTTTGCAGTTTTGTTTGCAGATTTTGAAAGAGCATCAAAGATTTTGTTGAAACCAAAAAGTCTCTAAAACTTAAAGGAATACAAATATTTTTAAATTGTTTGTTTGATAAAAATTTTGAACCTACCCTTTCACTCAAAGCAGAATACTTGGATCCAATTTCGTCCTTCTCCGCTCTGGTCGAAGCCAAAAGATCTTCCAGCTTAGATAACTCGTCCTGAAGAAGGCGGTTCTCGTTTACCAAGCTTGACTCTCGTGACATCGTTTTTGAATCGGGGGGAGATATAGATTTGGTGACAATCTCTCTAATCCTGGCAGGAATAGTCGGCGATTGTGTGTCTTCTTGCGTGTTTCGGAGAACAGAATTGCTTTGTTCAATTTTGTTTGAGAGGTGCTCCTCTTCCAGTTTCTTTTTAAAGTAAAATAAAATAATAATTTTGAAATGGATTTTTACAACTTTTTAATTGCCAGAATTCATAAACCTAAAAACATTACTACAGTACAGATATATACACTTGCAAACAAGCCTACCAAAATATGACGAAATATGCAAAGTTTTTCTCGTGTTTTTTTTTATAAATAAACGAAAGAAAAAATTTACTCAGACTGTTGAGTTTATCAAAAGTTGAGTTTGATGAAAAATCAAACTCAATCAAAGTCATCATTTAACAGTTCTAAAAAAGAATTAAATACGTAAAGTAGCCAACACTAAATTAAAATTACGGAGAATTGCTGAATGGAAAATTGTCATTGATACACTTTATAGATAGCAATAAGTGGATTTTGTTGACCACACAAACATTTTCTACAAGCAGCTTTTCAAAATTAAATTGAACGCATGAGCCACCATGATTAGATCAGAAAACGCATACAAAAAGAGCCTTGATTTCTCTTCATTCGAAATTCATAACAAAAATTGGCGGGAAGAGATAAGGTTTTTTAAATGTTGATTGCAGTCAAAGATTATTAGGTACCTCTATTATGCAGCTCAAGTCCCCTTCTTGGTCAGAAAATGAGTCAGGCTTCTCAGCAAGAAAGCTCATTTATGACTGGCAACTGAAACATAAAAAACAGCCTCGAAATTGCTAAGCTTTGCTAAGAGAAAACAAGTACCTGTCCTCCAAAATCTATCACTCAAAAAATGAAGCCGAAAGTTGATGTTAAACATTAAAAATTTACAAAACACGGGTCTACTTTTCTTGTCTTCTCGCTCAAACAAACATGTTGTTCATTAAAATTTGTACAAACCAAAAAGCTGTCTTTGGCCTAGGCAGAATGTTTTTGTTCAACGAGCAGCTACAAATAAGTTGGCGATACAATAAAGCTAACGTTTAATTCTTACAAAGCCAGTGAAACAAAATTCCACAAAAGACAATTGCGAAAGCAGGTGTTCTTGATGCTCTTTTATCTTCTTTCCATGATCTCGGCAGCCATTTACGCTCTCGCCTCCAACTTCAACTCCACGCGCAGTCACACAAACCGAAGACGCGATAGATTCAAATTTGATTGGCCTTCCAAAACGAGGCTGTATTGTTTTATTGTCAACAAAAAAAATTAGATCAAATCTAATTGGTTGATTTTTTATTTCTTTTCTATTCTGTCTTTCTTCTTCTCATTGTTTACTTTTTAACGAAAGTTTGAATTGAGAGCCCTTTGAGACAAACCGGTTACCAGGCAACCATGAGCTGGAGCCTTTGATTTAAATTTCTCCCTTCTAGAACCTTTAACTTTTAAAAGGAGTCGAAACGGGGAGAAATCGGAAAGGGTACAAGAAATTGCCAGAAATTTTGAAAGTAAATTTAAAAATATAAACAAAAATACTTGATGTTGTAACTTTAAAATAAATTCTTTCCACATCTGGGGAGGGACAAATCCAAGTAAAACAAAATGGGGTCAAATCCACTGTAATTTTTAATGGAAAATTATTATGACAAAATAATTGTGTTCCAAAATTGTTGCATGACTTAAAAAATTAAAATGTCATTCATTCCCTCTTAACCACTGAAATTCTGCTCTGCAAAACGTTTCCCAGAAGGAAATAACAATTCTGTAATCTGAAAGAGTTGACAAACCATTAGCATTTCCGTCAAACCATTAGCATTTCCATCGACCCACAAAAACGTCAGTGGTAACATTGAAAAATGCATTAAGTAGATTAGTGCTCTTTGGGTGAATATCAAAATTTCATTTGATGCAAACACATCAATACAGTAGTATATACAAAGTAATGAACATAATTTTTTTTTCTAAAAGTAAGATTATGAACCCCTTATAAACGCATATTCTTCATAATGTAAGAAAAGCTAGTTGTAGTCTAATGCTGGTGTTTTATCATTTTGCTCAATTTCAGCATCATTCCTATTTTTGTTTATATTTTTCCAAAACTATTTTGCTACATAAATAAGCTTCTAGGCAAATGCAGTAACCAACTGTTCAGTTTTCGTACTATTTTTGTTGTTGAGTACATTCCCCGTACATTTATTCACGTGAAGTATAGGTTGATATGATACGTAATTATAATTAGGTATATGTTGTGATTTTGCTGAAAATTGGGAATCTTTGTCATTTTCAATTTTTTTGTTTTCCAAATCTGAACCTGGTCAGCCTGAGTTGTTTCTCCCGAGCTCCTTGTTTTTTCTGGCAAATTTAGGCCAGGGATGGCAGTACCACCTGACTTTGGTAGGAGGCGTGTCCTATATTTTCGGGTCTGGGATTTCGATTCGATGGTATGTTTTTGGGTCTAAAAATTTTTGCAATAGAGAAATACAATTTTGGCTTTTAAAATTTGGAATCTTTTATTTTTGGGTAAAATATTAAGCTTAATAAATAGCAAAAAGTGTTTGGAAAGATGTTCTTGGCAGCAAAATTGCATGCGTATTATATTTTTGAATTTGCGCTCTCGTTCCAATATAAGTTGTTGGTCAGTTCAAGATTTCATCGGACACGCCTCTTATACTAGTTAGATGGTACTGCCCACCCTCCCCCTCCCCCAAGGAATTTAGCCGAGTTTTTCTTGTCCTTACAAAAAAATGTAACAAATGCAAAAATGATCCTCGCGAAAGTATGGATTCCTGTATCCGAAGAGGAGAGAGTAGATATATCAATCTTAGTGCTCGCTCTCTTAATTATCTTTACCCTAGGCACTAGAAGATTATACCTGTTTTATCCTGAAGAAGAGCAAAGCTCGAAATGTTGTGTCTTTTAATAAATTCAATATTTGTATTACATTATATCTCGACGTACCACACGCAAACATATTCGATTTTTATAGATATATCAATATTTCATATATCCGATATGATATCCCTAAATTTAGATGTCTACAGCTACCTGCAAAAATCCCACCTGCACTTCATACCATGTTCCTTTTCGAACTATTCCACAAACGATGACTGCTTGGGTACGTATAGTTCCAAAAACTAAAACGTTATAGAAATCAAAAACAAAAATGTTATAGTTAGCTTGACAATGTTATGTTCCTAATTGGTACTAATTTTGGCGGGTGTTAATTTTCATGAATTTCGCAAAAAAAATAGACAAATACCCGAGAATATGTACCCGCGAAAGGGCCAAATGAAATTCGCGAAAAAATTACCCAGCAAATTTATCGAGTTATCGATTTATTTTTGAAGTTTTCTTTGATCCTCGATAAAATTCGCGCCGAAAATAGATTGGCAGGGTTATTACGCTGCATGGGTGTAGCAA
Source organism: Phacellophora camtschatica (assembly GCA_036873815.1). Taxonomy (NCBI): domain Eukaryota; kingdom Metazoa; phylum Cnidaria; class Scyphozoa; order Semaeostomeae; family Ulmaridae; genus Phacellophora; species Phacellophora camtschatica. The sequence goes on along the minus strand of JAYJMH010052536.1, from coordinate 10,538 downwards.
GCTTTCGCTGTCATTGTTCTGGGAATCAGACCTTGAAGTCCTTATAGTCCTTTTCTGTGTTCATGGTGACGCCCTTGCGCATATTCAGCAAAGTAGGTTGTTTTTACATTAAAACTGGTATACTCGTTTATCTGATAAATATTATTAAATATGACTAAAGCCACAACAAAGATAGAAGTGTACCAGCAATGAATCAGTATGTAGTCTTTTAGTTATGGTTTAAATAAATAATGTTGATTATCTACAAATATGGATCCTCTACTAGCTTCTTTGTACCTCTTTTTAGAGGTTCTTTTTTTCACATGAGAAGCTTTTGCGATGCGAATGAAAAGTTATTTTGCCATGCAAATGAAGTCTTACGAGTGGGGCGAGTGCAAAGGAGAGTACTACTTAATAATATACTCCTGCGAAGCAAAGTGCAAATATGATGCACAATTGATAACGCCATAGAATTTGCTTTCAGCCTGCTTAAGTCTGTGAAACAAAAGATAACCAGAAGTGAATTTCAATATTTAACCTTACCAAGCACGATCTTTAGTCCGAATTTTTCACTGTTTATCTAATACGTATTTCCAGACTATGTTGAAAACAAACAATGGTGCAACATCATCTCGTCAGATAAACACTTGTGTCTGCTGCTGCCCTGCTGCACTGAATGCAATGAATCCTTGAATTGTACGATAAGTTCGATTCTGAGTACCTGCTCTGATGGTATCAGGTTAGGTAGGACTGGGCGGTAAACTTGTTTTCATAAATGATCTTCAACCGCAAATATGCAACATCTGCAGTTGAAGGGTTAAATTCCATGCTCAACTACTTGCCAGATGCTCTAACCAACACAATCGCTCCTGGGGCAAAGCTTGCTTCCGATGGGTATACAACCCCCTAAAAATTCTAAGCTCTACTTCTAGCGAGAAGTCGATCCGGGGACTGGTTTCCAAAAACAATGGTACTTTGAAACAATTAATTGATTAAACCTTGTTCTCTATTGTTCGGAGAACAATGAGCCTTCTCTATTGTTCGGAGAACAATGAGCCTTCTCTATTGTTCGGAGAACAATGATCCCCAATCTGCAACAGCTTCCGACGGCATTGCACCCTTAAATTGCGAACTGAACTTCTAACCAGATGTTCTAACCTACAAAGTCACTCGCGGGGCCAAGTTGGCTCCACGTGGTACATACATTTTAAACCATATTTTATACCTAATGTTAGTGTGCAGTGATAAACAATTCGTGTAGTGATAAAATGAAACTGTGCAGTGAGTAAAAAGCAGTAAAAATGTGAACCATTATTGTCAAGGATTGTTTTCAGAGGCGTGGTCGCATTTCAGGCCAATCTGAAGGGCGTGGTGAGTGGAATTTTCTCAGGAAAGTACCCCTGCCCTGGGCCTCCTATAACATTCCTTTCAGTCATTAAATATTAGCTAATAAAACGTTAAATAAAATTTGGTATACCCTACTTTACGTTGACATGTTGTATGTTTAGACTCAAAATATGATAATAAGGCCCCTCATTGCCCTATTTTATGTTGTACAAATGAGATTTGGCAAAATGAGACCAAAGTTTGGTTAATTTTTCCCAACATACAAGCTCAGATATATCCGCTCACAAATATTAAGGTGTGCCTCCGATTGGGAGCTGGCCAACGCTATGGGTGCGGCATTAGCCTCTGCTTTGGATGACGTAAATTCACCCAACACAATCAATGTTAGATCATGGATAACTATTTGCATTAGAAAACTAATCGTTTTGGGTGAATGTTTTTCGTAAGAACAATGTCTGTCCAACCATGTCTGACCCCTAAAACCCATTCTAAATAAGGACAACGACCCATTTTAAACAATCCGTCGAAATGGCCCGGTGACATGAAAGAAATGTTCGTTTGTCATTTGTCTCTATGTTCGATGGATAGATGTCATTGGGGCACGCTTTTCTGGGTTGGGAATTGCTAGGTTTTTTTCTCTCACTAAAATGAGGGCAGACTAAAGCAAAACTAAAAATTAAGAGAGCTTTGACCGTAAAAGTTATTGGCCATAAAAAGAGTTCTGGTCATGCGGTTTTTCATTTAATTACATTTGTAATAAAGTATTTGAATTCAACCGTCTTTTTGCAATGAATAAATCTTTTTGCTGTAATTCAGGAAATTTCCATTGTCTCAACTCTCTCAAAGCCTCAAAGTCAAAATTAAAATAATTTTCAGCATGACAATTAGCAAAAATCATATGCTACACAGGACGGCAGGAAACTAAAAATCACCATTAGAAAAAAGCAGCCCAAATTACATTACGTTTTAATAAAAAATATTATATTTGCCCACCTCAAATTTTAAGTTGTGAACGGACTGGTGATGGTTGACTTTCTCCTTCCAAACTAACAGCTAATAAACACTTCTGAAACGTAGAACTCTGAATACTATACGATATATGTGAAATATTTGACAGACGTTTGCAATGAAAAAATCAATAATTAATAAACAAGCGAAAAACATTCTCCTAAAGCTGCTTGCATCACTAAAAAATTGATAACTATCTATTAATGATTCAAGTTGAGGTCAACTTCACCCTTTGCAGTTTTCTTGAATTCGATTGTCGGTAATATTGACAGCCAGGGCAGATGTCAGTTTACATGGGTAATATGCAAAGTTGTTCCCAGGGGGATAAGTTCCATAGATGTAGCCAACAATCGAATTCAAGAAAACTGCAAAGGGTCAAGCTGACCTCAATTTGAATCATTAATAGATAGTTATCATAGATGACCATAGATGGAACAATCTTCCACCTGAAATTAGAAACTCAAACAAAATGGAAATGTTCAAAGCAAAAAAAAAAATTTGCATCATTCACTTGCTCCTGCAGACTATGCAGACAATACATTCAAAGCTTTAATAATAGTTTACATTTTTGTTTTATGCTGTATGTTTGCTGTATTAAAACTATATTGTATTTTTTTAAAGTTAGTCTTAATAACTATTCTAAGAAGTAGCTAATATGTACGAACTATAAATAAAGAAAGAAAAAAGCCTGGATGCCAGACTTCAAAATTTGTATATTAAAAGCAAAAATACCCAAGGATGGCACTTACGTACGCACTGAGGGAGAGAGGGGGCGGTAAAGCAAAAGCTCAAGTTCTTTTGAGTTCAAGGGAGAAAGGGGTAAAAAATAGTCAAAATAGTTCACACGTAATTCCTGTAGATTCTCCCAACTAGACGCTTTGGTTGCGGAATTGAATTGTTAGTTGCCAAAAGACTGGTGGCATCGTAGAGATTCAAAAATATTACCAGATAAGGTTAGCCTCGTTTAAGCCATGTCGGCAATAATTTTAATTGTTAGCCATTGTTGACAACAGCCTCATTTCCAAACAAAGGTTGGTTGCCAATAAAATTACTCCATTTCGATATCTTGTAATTTTATTGGTTAAACAGGTTGTCAAATCACACAGGGCCTTTTTATGTTGACAAGTTCAGAAAGACACCTGATTGGCACCTATACTTCCTGTTATGTGTTTTCATTGGCTTAGAAGAAATAATAGAATTTTCCGTCAACATTCGAATGACTGACATCCCAAAGATCAAAAACAATGCTAGCTGTGAACGATGTCAAGAGGAGTACTCCATAAAAATTTGTAAGTGCACCCTTCTTCTATTTGTTAAGATATTTGCATCATATGCAATGTTTATAAAATGACAAAAATAAAGGTAATTTATGTTAGCTGAATTAGCGTAAATTAACAGAATTCAACGGTATCCGATATCCCATGGTATCCACTCGACAACAATGTTCACTTTTATGTCATTAGATTGCAATATGCCCTATGTTGAAATCAAATTTACAACCCTGAAAAAGCAGTAAACATTTTTGCTTTTTAAAAGAAGAGCGTGCGATATTCAAAACAATAATACGTACATTATATACAAAAATGTTTTTCAAACGCAGATTGAGATAAGTAATATTACAAGTTCACTCTGTGTGAGTTCAAGCACCATAGCTGCTTTTGGTGTTCCATTATGTTCACAGATGTTCACCAATGTCCATAATGCTCATTCGCAAGGCATTACTGGTTATGTTGAGCATGCGTAAAGTCAATGATTGTTCTCCAGCTTGACCATGACGCATTGCGAATTCAAAATAATGCCCAGAAAATTTTTAATGATGTCGCGAATGAAAAGGACCACAGTTGAATGTTCACTTACAAGCTTGCCAGCAAATACAAATCTTTACTTGCACACCTATGAGAACACACCATTTCTTTCTTGTTCGGTTTCAGCATGGATAAACTTGGCAGTACATTTCTCCGTCTTTGCAGAAACTGTAAAATAAAATACATTAGCCAGAGTAACTAAACTGTATATCTATCATCACTGACAAATATTAGAAATTTTTTTACCAATTAGCCCTTCTAATTAAAATATGACACTCAGTTTCGACACTCGGCAATTTGCCAGATAACACATATTCCAGAGATTAAATGTTTATTCTGTTTACAAATTCTCACTCAGTATATGAAATATTCTTGGCAAAACTGTGGTTCCTATGTATGCTTGTAAAGACTAAAATACTGGTTTGCAACACCCACTAACACACAGCGTAAAGCTTTTTAATATGAGTTTATTTTACAGTTGAGTTTGTCTGTTTTTGTTTGTATTTGTATCACGAAACTTACGATTTAACTAAAATTTATTTGTTTATTTGGACCGATTGCAAAGAATCAAGGTTACCTGTGGACTCGCTGCCATGGTACCCCTACTTCTCAGCCAGAGTTACCCTAATGCAACAAGGGTTACCCTAGCATACTTGTAAACGCGACGAAAAATTACAAGAAATATTACGGATGGCTTGGGTAACCCTATACAACTAGGGTAACCATGGTGCTAATCTAAAGTAGACTTGCCCCAAGTCTATTTCGTGTCAAATCACAAATGTTTATTTCGTACTTAATATATCGAGGGTCATACTTGCTGTGAAAGTGTGAGGAGAGCTGCCAACTATCTGTAATTCCAGGCAAAGGCAAAAGGAATCACGAGGTGTGGTCACAACGAGACGAAGGACCGGGTGCCTGAAACTGAAACTGAGGGAATGCCACATCGAGGAAATGCCATGAAAGTCTAAGCCAAGGTAACTCTACTTCCTTGTAACCAGGAAATTAAAAATTAAACCAGGGCGAAAAGGGGCAACCTTCCAGGACAGGGCAGCACCCGCTTCGCATCTTTATTTAGAGGTGTTTCGATGAAAATATTAGTTGCTAGAGAATTAGTAATTACTATGAGAAACTTTCAGTGGATGGCAGCTTATAAACGACACATTGATGAATAATATTGCTCATGCCACGTGGTCATGAAGCAACATGAAATCCTCAAAAGACACCGATCATATACAAATCGACTTTTAAGAACAGTCAAATGTTGTTGTATGTCTCCTAAAGTGTATGTAAATTTTACGATATGAATATTTTTAAATATTCAAATAAAAAAAAATACATGGAGAATAAAAGTAAAACTCTGCGATTAGAAAAGCTTAACATAAATTCGTGCTTTATCAGGAGGTCATAATTCCATAGATTGGTCTTGTGGCCACTAACAGTGGTCTCGTAATCTAAATTTTAGGTCTTGGAAAATAAATCAGTTGCTAAAAATAAAGCCAGATCGAAACATTGTGAAAACACCGAGGAAATATCTTCACGTTTTACAGAATATAGTTGCACTAAAAAGTTTCGATCCGTTGCAGGATATTTTTTAGCCTCACGTCTATCCCCTAAACAATTGTCCAGGAATAATACTTTCAAAAGTAACTGCTCTTAGCACTTTGAAATCGGGTTTGTCCCGATTATATTTTTATTAAGGTAAATATTTTTTTAATCAGTTTTATTTGTATGTGCTATAACCCTTAGAACTAAGTAAGAAGTAAACTAGAATGGGTTTGTTAATTAGTAATAAATCCGAGTATGAAATTAGCATCAACATGGTTGTTAATGCCTAGCCATTTACCTGGTCACACACAATCTATCATTAACATTAAAATTGTTAATTTTTTCATATTTTACATACATTTTAGTAAGAAAATTGTGTAACATTCAGGTATATATTACCTTTACGATAAAATTACTATTCGCTTCCATTTTCAAGGCTTAGATAGTGCATTTCGAGATATATGTAGCACATTGTAAACTATTTTGATAATATTTTTATACAACACTGTAGAGTTTTCATGTGGAAGTTTCTTGAATATTAGTAAATTAGTGTGGTTACGAGATCAGATTTTGTAACTATAATGAAATTTACACGCCAATTTTAAAGCAAAAATGAAAACAATGTTGCGGAAGAGATGTTTCATTTATCAGTTGAGAGAGTTTCGCTTTTTTCTTGAGAGATAATTGCTTTGAAACCAGTGTGTCAATTTCACTATTGTTATAAAATTTGCCTCTGCTCTACTTACCAAGAATTGCAATCAATGGTATCGTGGTATCCATGCGGTACTCGCTTTCCATGAAAGTAACAAGCTACAATCGAATTACAATTGAAATAATAGCACAGTCGATAAGCTTAATATTGCCATTACTGAATAGGGGCAATGTGGCATGCATTTATTGAATTGGGGCATTGGGGCATGCCGGACATGAATTTCCTGACAACCACCCAGCCATCCTTTTTCTCAGGGATAATTCAAAAGAAAATACCCCAGAGGTATGCTCGCAACAATAAGGTTTCTAATTCCTGGCCCTTAAAAATGGGGACATCTCATAATAGTGTAGGGAAGGAAAAGAATTATCTCAGAGAATTGTAGAAATATTTCCAATACTTTTGACAAGCACTGCAGCTACAGGCGGTATTACTCTCAAAACAATCTCAGGAAACAAGATACCAACCCTGCAAGCAGTGGTGGTGGTACTAGATGGGGCTAGGGGGCTATGGAGGAGGTCAGCCCCCATCGGAGAAATATATAGATTTGTCGGAGCCGAACAAAATATTGAAATTATCCAAAATCGAACGTCGAATTAATTCAAATCAAATGTGTCGTTTTGCTATGTTTTCGCCAATCTGAAGGGCTTGATCGCAAAAGAATCGGACCCTCCGTTTTCGGCGGGCTCATCGGCCTCAAGCCCCCCTATCAGAAGTGTCAGCCCCTTCGTCGGAAAAATTATAGCACCACTTCTGTCAGCAAGACAACAAAGATAGCTTGCTAAGCCGTTAGGCCTAATCTTGCTTAGCCTAGTCACTGAATCAGTGCTTTATACATAAATAAACGTTTTCCAATCAGGGAATCTCTATTTAACAAAGACACGATAGGTAAAATTCTTTGATTTATTTTTTATTTCGAAAGATAATCAGGGCTCGAAAGGAGTTTTTATCGATATTTCAAAAGGGTTTGAAAATCTTTGAAACATTTAGATTTCTCCACCAGTCATCTTGATATTCCCTAGCAGAAAAGTAGCCTTTTTGGTAGGCAAACAACCTGGTAGTCATTTAAGCTCTAATTATTCTGGAGTATCGACAAATCGATCGTGCGCCCTTAAAGATTCCATTTCTAATGCACAGTATATTATTTTATTTATTAGTAATATTGAATGTTATTTTTCGTACTGTGTATAAATTCGTAAAAAAAAAATAGCAGAACAGCAATTACGAATCAACGGACGTTGTAGAAATTGCTCAAAAGCTCATTGCCAGGCCACGTGAAACATAATCGAGTTTTTATAAAGTTTCTTCCAAGAATAGGTTGGTTTGCTCAGGCAATCTCATATAAAATGCAAAACTTTGACAGCATTTATCGATAAATAGAACATAAAACTGGATGCTTTAAGTGAAGTTTTTACTTACGTGCTTCGGGTTCCGGCAAAGGCAAATTCATGAATTCTTCAACAATGTTTGATTCTTAACAGAAAAAAATATCTAATCAATGTTAAACGTCGTGCATTGCAAATCATCTAAATAAACTAAAGAAAAAAAATGATTCAGACCGTCTTAAGCAAAAAAAAGGCCAAAATGAGGATGAAACTAACTGAACCAGTTTGACAAATACTTTTTAACTGACTAGCCCAATTTCCTTTGAATAAAATCTTCAGTAAAGTATACTTTTGTGGCGTTCATTCATAAATGACTTTTTAGCTTGTTATTATCAAGATTTATTGGATTGGGGACCTTGGATTTTGTCACGCTTAAAATCTTAACCGGCTGTAATATCAGTCAGAACTATAGCTCTGGTTTCGTTGCGAGAGTAAATTTGAGTTTTGGCGCTTAGTATGTTCTTTCTTAAGAAAAGCATATGGGTGCGTTATATACTGATGTTAAACGTACCTATCTATGGACGTTTTAAGACTATATTTACCGCTCTAGTTCCTAAACATGTCTGTCTAGATTCATATTAATGTGCACGCTTATTTTTATCTTATTGTGAACAACATCTTTCCACGAAATAAAATCTGCTAAAATCTGGAATAAAGATGTCCAGGCGAATACGTTTCTAGGTCTAATAGGGTAACACAAAAAAAAACTATCCCTGTTTGCAGGGCTGTAGCTTGAAATCCTCGAGGCTATAAGTATCAAATTGTGCTCAAAACAACGTCAAAAAAGAAGGCTTAGAGTTTGGGATATCATCCAGTCATCTGCGATCAGTTTTACCCACTGAAACACGGACTGGAAATAACCAATTTCTCATCAAGTTAATTTGAAAGCTCACGGATTAGGGAAATTTGAATTTTAAGTTTGAGGCCGGCTGGTAAACATGGCCGCAGATGACTTCATGATATTTCAAGCTCTAAGTTGGCCCTTTAGCTGTCGTTTCGTGCACAATTTGAGATTTTTAGCCTCACGGATTTCATGCTACAGTCCTGCAAACCGGAATAGTTTTTTGAATTGCCCAGTAAATCAAATTAATTATGGGCAACAACTATAGCTAGAAGATATAACTCATATTTAAAGAATCTAACCAAATATTTTCTGAATGCGCAGCTTTAAATTGCGAATGATCAAGAATATGCTAAATTATGTTTATATTTCAGTCATGTGTCATGTGTATTTCAGTTATGAAATATACAGTACCAAGAATCACAGCTATGTTGTTTTGAATTGAACTACAAATCAGGCAATTTTTGCAAAATTTAGCGAAGTTGCATTTGTTTTCTTATGTACAAATTATAAACAAGTCCATATTTACCTAAACTTGCCCGGAGTCTGTTTCTGTTTAAAACAAACTGAGAATGTCTTTTGAGTCAACAACAACGGAGGAAATTCGAAAGAAAGAAAATGAGGAGGAGGAGCAAATTTGTCCCCTCCTCCTCCCCAGCTGCCTTTTCTTTTTCTCAGTTCTCAGTTCCTTTTCTCGGATTAATAAGAAGTGGACTTGGGGCAAGTCTAATATTTACCTGACCAGGCCTTCTGCAAGCATATTCCTCTGTTTGGAATTTGTTTGGGAGTATCTTCTTCAATTTTGATGATGCACATAAAGCCAGTCGGACATCTTGTAGGCTCTATTCCGGGGAATACACTTGTGCTGCAATCAATAGCTGGCGAAGTATCTTTTCCGTCTCCCGAGATTAGCCATGGACTACCTAGAACATTAAAAAAACAAACAAATAAATTACAGAAAAGAGCACATAAATACAAACTTAAAATGTGCTGGGTAGCCAAAGCAAATGGCCTACGTTTGCAAAGCTGCTATACAAGATCTTTAATATCCATAATTTTACTTTTGCTGGAAATTAATGATAGTGATGTTAACTTAAAGTTTGATACTTTGTTAAGCAAAGCTTTACCAAGTAATCCTTGAGCTATACTAAATTAAAGCCAACAATAATTGTTTTCTCAATGCCATAATTTAGTATATTGATAAGGTTGCGACAACAGAAATCTTTTACTTTTGGTTCTATTTGGTATAACTCAGTGATTATTTGGTCGACTTTGGCAAAAAAGATATGAAACTATGAGTTGAAGCCTCTTACGTCATGCAAAAACAGCATTATTAAAATTAAATTTCTTCCACAGCAGCTTTGCAAACTTGAGGGCATTTTTTCGGCCAAATGTCGTGTTATTAATGTTTATGTTTCTGAGACGACCCTAATTTTCTGAGGTTCCTCACAAAAACGTTTATTGCAAAAATTGCATGCACACCATCAGTAATGAATAACATCATACCTCCAACGGTTAGTGCTTCGGGCTCGTCAATCCAATCAGTGGCTAAAAATAAAGAATAATTCAAAATTAGAGAACTCGTTTTGTTTACCATTTTTGTTATGCAAAAGTTTTGATATCAAAATCTAACTAAAGCAAAATCGAATTGAAAACAACCGGGTGACACAATCGTCGTTTGCAAGGCTGTAATGTTAAATCCTTGAGACTACAAATCTCAAATTGTGCATGAAACTATGCATAGTGTTTGAGATATCACCCAGTTATTGGCGACCATTTTTACCCACCCAAAATTTAAAATTAAAGTTACCTGTCCAAGATTCAAATTGCATTAATTTGTGAGCGTTCAAGTTAATTTGAAAAATAAATATTTATTTTAAAACCAAAATGTAGATCAATATGTTTATCATGGTTTTGAC